>PVJO010008577.1:0-74475 GCA_004026905.1 Hystrix cristata | reverse complement strand
GGGAGCTGGTAATGCTATATTTTAAAATTTATTTACTTCACATAGGTATATACATTTATCAGCACTCATAGAACTGTGCATTTAAGATTTGTTCATTTCGGTGCCAAGTGTGCTGGCACATGCCTGTAATTCCACTACTCAAAAGGGTGAGGCAGGAGGATCTCCATGAGTTTGAAGATAGCCTAGACTACATAGCGAGTCCAAGGCCAGCCTAGCGAGTCCAAGGCCAGCCTAAATTACATAGTGACACTCTGTTGCCTTAAAAAACAAATGTATTTCATTATGTAGAAATTTTACTCCTTAAAATAGGGGCTGAGTTAAGAGAGTGTTGGATGGATAGTAGATATGTGTAAAATAAATATTGCAAAATATAAATTGTATTAGCATATTCTGTATTAATAAGGAAAAACTATAGTATAAATAATTTTCAACATAGAATTAAATAGAATGTTACTAAGTACAGTGATGCCACATTTCATGAATGCTTCTGTTCCCACACAATTCAGTTATCAAACAAAAGCATTTGACAGAATTTTGTTTGCATTCACAAACTCCACATCAACTGACAAACACAACCGTAGCCCTCTTCCCCACACAAATACAAATGTGGCCATCTTCCCCAAATCATAAAACGAGAAAGTTCGTGAACCAAGGTGATTTTCTTATCACTTTTCTAATTACAATGAAGTATAACCATCTAAAATTATATTTTCAATCAAAGATATAGGTCAGCGATTTGAAACAAGAATTTTTGAACTATACTTTAAACCAGTGCAAACATAAACCAACAACCTGGTGTATGGTAATGCATACCTGTTATTCCAGCTGCTTGAGAGACAAAGGCAGGTGGATCACGGGAGTGAGCCTCTGGGCAATCTAGCAATAATCCAATTTAAAATAACATGGGAAGGAAAATCAGTGGTAGACATGAAAAATCAATTCACAGAAGAAATCTGAATGATCACAAACACAATAAAAGATATTTGAACCTCATGAATAAAAATTGGAAAGTGTAGTTTTAACTATGATTTTAATCTGGGGGCTGAGTATTTAACACTGACCCAAGAACAAGAGGAAATCTTAGCGTTAATAGGAATTATGAGCCCCCTGCTTCAAACCACGTCACATATTAGGTTGTTCTTACCTGCTGCTTGGGAAATTATGTGTATATTCCTGAGTGCATCTGGGTGTTACCTTTCTCATCTGAGTCTCACTTACCACCAAACGGATGTTGTAGGTACCAGATGGTGGGAGGGTTTTATCAAAGGAGGAGTTTATTATATTGGACAGTGGAAATACACTAGGTTCAATATAGACAGTCACAGAGTGATACATCAGTAAAGTTGGGTATATATACATATATATGTTTCAATTTGTGTGTATACATACTTAAATATATATTAAGGACGTATGCACTATCATGTTCATAGCAACACAATTTGTAATAGCTAAGTCTTGGAAACAACCTAAATGCCCAACAACCAACGAATGGCTAAAGAACATGTGGTTTTTCTACACAATGGAGTACTACACTGCCATAAAAAAGGATAAACTAGAGTCATTCATATATAAATGGATGTTTCTTGAGAACATACTCTTAAGTGAAATAAATCAGACACTCATGAGCACACATCGAATTGTTTCTCTGATATGAGAAACCATACTGTAAATAAGGACAAAGAGATGTAATAGATATTATATAAAAGGAGGATGGTGTGCAGAGGAGAGGAGTACTAGAAGGAAAGAAGGGGAAAAGCAGAAAGGCAACAGGGGAAAGAGAGGGGAAAGGGAAAATATGGAAAATGATGACTGAACCTGCTGTAAATAGGGAGGGAGGGAGGAGAGGGGAGGGGCAGGGGAGAGTGGGGAGAACCAAGATGCATCATGTATAGGTACAGAATAATTGTAATGAATGTGACCATTGTATGTAGAATATACCAATACATGTTCTTGGTTTAAAATTTTAAAAAAAAAGTGTATACTTACTGTATTTGAGCCTATAATTAGCACACAGTATTAAAGCAATACTTTATATAGTCACATATGAATATACTCAGATACACATTAGCTTAGTTGCTGCACAGTCGCATGTTGACTAGGTAGTTGTACCATGTTTATAATAATCTCTTTAATGTCTGTTTCTAAATTTATATTATTAGCACTAATGTAACAATACATACATTCTTTTCACAAATCTTTCAAATCCTTTCATGGACGTTGTGTTATGTTACAGTAGGAAACCAATAAATTAATGGATCAAAATAGAATTTTTTTTTTTTTTTTTTGGTGCTGGGGGATCAAACTCGTGACCTTGTGCTTGCAAGGCAAACACTCTAACCACTGAGCTAAAACCCCAGCTGAAATAGAAATTCTTGAAAGATATAGACATACATCTATGTGTATATACATGTATATGTGTATATATGCATATTTGTGGGTGTATGTAAGACTTACATGACAAACAATATGCACGATAATGTGGGAAAACTAATGGATTAATGAATATTTTTATTGGATTAAATAGTACTCCAAATGGAATAAATCAAATTAGATCCCAATTAAATCATATATATACATATATACATATACACGTATACATACATATATACCTACATATATACATACAAATATACATATATATGCATATGTATATGTATACTCTAACTGGAATAATTACCCTAATGTAAAACAACACTGGAATAATTCTAACTGGAATTTTAACTGGAATAATTCTAACTGGAATGATTCTAACTGGAATTCTAACTGGAATAATTACTGAGTGGATATAATGAAGAACAAATTATAGTGGAAATTAAGAAAATTAGATATGTTATTTAGAAAACAATCACTTTGTTTCCCTAGTTCTTTTTATTCTTCTTTACCAATAAATTTGCGTGGCGAGGTCAGGCTACCTTTAACTATGAGGAAATATTCTAGGCAATTTTGCCTTGATAAGATTATGTTAAAATAAAATATAAAAACAAAACAAAAGTGTTTCCTTTTGAAGCATGATTTCCAGTTGTCACTAACTGAATTTGCCCCTACTCCTTGGTGACGTTTATGGCCCTTTCTATTTCACCTCACCATTAGAAGAGAATTAAGTCTCTGAGTTACTGCCTTGCTCCTCCTAACCCCAAGCCCTAGAATAAATGTATTTCAAAATTTTTGTGGATCACTTGTCCAACACTATAGCTTTAGTCTTTTTAAATATATCAGTTCTGATGACCTTTGACTTACATTTAATGCCAATAGCCTCGACTTTTCTATCATTATCTGGATTCATTTCATCTATTTTCACTGGTCTATCATTTCATTATTTTCTCTGATTTAAGCTTTAATGCCAACTAGTAACATTTCCCAAATGCTTCTTCATGGTGAACTAGATCTGAAATCTAGTTCAGTTTCATAAGAAATACTTAAGAGCTTTTAAAAAGTACAGTCTTGGGTTTGATATCCCAGGATTCTGATTCTGTTGATCTGCTCTGATTCCTGGGAACCTGTGTAATTTAGATTTATTCCATGAACTTTCGCTACCACTGTCTCCATCCATATTCTCTGCCTTTTCTCTCCTGCAGAGACCTTACAGTCCTCCGGCTGCTGTGCAGTCTTCTTGACAAAGTGCCCTACGCTTCATTGCACCTGCACCCATTCTTTTCCCCTCCTGTAGTCACGATATTGAAGCTGCTTTTCCTTCACCTACACACTGGCCTGCAACATTCTGTGTCCTTATAAATGTGCATGATGAGCGATACCATTCATTTTCATTTTCTTCAGTTTTTTCTTCTCTGTTGACTTCATCAACAGTGCTAAAAGCAACAAAAGTCTCTCCCATCTCCCTCACTTCATTTAGACCCTCTAGAAAAACCCCTCTCATCTCTCGTCCCATCACAACCAAGTGCCTTAAGGGAGCTGTCTGCAGGGCATCACCGTTTCCATTTTCTCACCTTTCATTTGTGCTTCAGACAACTGCGGTCTGGCTCCTGCCATCTCTGCTCAACTGAAATCATTGTGGGTATAATCACCATTGACACCCTTGCCACCAAACTCAGTGAAAATGTCTCAGCCCTATTTTCGGTGAAGCTCTGCGGAGATCTGTACATCCACTTTGTCTTACTTGAAGTCTATTGGAGGCGGTACAGGTATGATGACAACCTACCCTTCCTGCCATGTACTTCTGAGTCTTTATATTGGAATTTATTTTTCCTCATGGCTACATCCTAAACACTTTTCTTCGGTGATCCTGTTCATCTTGTTCTCGTGTATTGTTTTATGCTCTTAAAATTTAGATTCTATGCCCAGTGTAAATGTTTCTCATTGCCTCCTGTCTAAGTATCCATGCATCTATTTTATATCATGACTTGAATGATGGTATTACTAATAAACATAAGAATCAACATGAAGGCTGGGTGTGGTGGTACATGCCTGTAATCCCAGCACTCGGGAGGCTGAGGAAGGAGGATTGTCCAGAGGTTTGAGGCCAGCCTGAACTACATAGGGAGACCCTGTCTCAAAAAACGAAACAAAAACAAAGAATCAACGTAAAGGAGCACCGTGAACAAGGATCTTTGATAAGCCCATTTCATGAATAATCTCAATCTTATAAGGGAGTTTCACATATCTCTATTTAAAGATAAGTAAGTTGAGGTTTAGGGATATATGTCAATACATATAATTAGGTAGATTTGATCCCCAAATCCACATCAGTAGCCACTTTTTAGGTCTTCAACTAAAATCTTTCATCTGGTTTACTATTGTAATGATTTTTCAGTTCTTCATTAATTCACACAATGAAGAATCTGGATTTTTTTTTCTCTTACAGAGCCTATGTAATAAAGCGCAAATTTTGTACCTTCTACTTTCTTGCTACCTTAAAAATGTAGCACTTTCTCCCCCCCTACTGGTCAAAACGACTTGAACCCTCCTCTGAAGCCCTGTGGCGTCTTCCTAACTGGTGTCCCGTTTCGGGTCGTGGCCTCTCCAACCCGTTTTTCACAGTGAAGTCTGAGTGATTTTCCGAAGTTAGATCTGATCTCGTCACTTCCCGGTGTGCTTGCAGCCTGGCGGTGTTGTCACGCTGCCTTAAGGACGAAGCCCTGTTCCTCGGCAGGGCCTGCAAGGCCATCCATGACCTGGCATCTGCTTACGTCTATGGCTTCTCCTTCTTTCAAAGTACTTATTTCATTCTAAGCTCCAGTCAAAGGACACTATTTGAAAATCCTTGAGCACGCTGCATTTTATTTCATTTGTAAGATTTCAAAAAGGTTATTTTCTCTGGCCTAGCAATTATAGCTTTTTTTCCTCATTTAAGCGATTGACTGCGTGTCATTCTGCACAATTCAGCTTAGCTACTTCGTCTTCCTGTAACGTTCCCGTCAAAAGCTGCCTGCGCTCTCCCAGAGAATACCTTCGTTACTTTCGTCCTATAACGTGTCACACTACATCTTAAGCAGCCATTTTCCTGCCTGACCTTGTCACTGAATGGTATGTCCCTTTCTGGGAGGCATCGTGACTTTCTCTTAGCTTGCAGAGGCAAAGCAGAGGGAAAAGAGTCAAGTGCAAGTAATTTCCGACATGATCCCAAGGAACCCTGATGGCCAACTAAGGAAGAGAGACAAGAAAAGAAAGTCGCCGAAAAGCAGCTCATTGAGCACATAGGATAAATGGAGTTTGGTAGGCTGAAGGTCTCCAGGACCTGGCATAAAACCTGCGCCTCAGAGGTGCACCGGGTGCCAGGAAAGCGTTACCTTCACACACTGCCTTGTTTGATCGACTGTGCTGCTGCACTTCAGGGTCTGCGCCATTCAGTTACTAGTCGAGACAGGGGAGGGCTGTGACTGTAGGGTCCAGGCTGGTTACTCATTCCTTCCCACCATTAGCCTGTTGTGTAGATGACAAAACGAGCTCTGCAGACCTAGAAAACTGCAGGCAAAGAAATGCAGGAGGAGAGAGTTGAGAGATCTGGCGTTGTATATCAGATACTGGTGATGGGTACAGGTCTCAACAGCATCTGCAACAGGCAAGTTCAGTCTGAACCTTAATACTTTAGAACATCAGCATATTCTACAAGTTCAGGCTATTTATTAAATAGTTCAATATTTAAAATCAAGAAAGGATGAACTCTGTTTCTGTGAAGTGTTTATTCTAGTCTCATGCTCAGGCATCATTTCTAGCACTTAGGGCTTACTAGATACTTTTGAATGAATGAATAATTGATTAAAGTCCTCACTGAGTGAAGCAGATTGTCTGAAAAGTTCTTACACACTGTGAGATTCTAAGGTTTGTGTGTATGTATGTATGTATGTATGTATGTATTTATTTATTTATTTTGGTGCTGGGGATCAAACTCAGGGCTTTGTGCTTGCAAGGCAAGCACTCCAACCACTGAGCTAAATCCCCAGTCCCCTGTGTGTTTTGAAAAACTGATACCAATCTACTGGTGTGTCCTTGTGAATCACATCACTTGGTTAGCTCTTGTGTGGGTGCTGTGGAGAGCAGGGCATGCTATTTAATCACATTTAACCAGTCCACATTAGGGAAGAACTTTGTGATGTTCTCTGATGAGCCTCACAGCAGAGTAGCTGTGATTAATTGGAAAAGAGCTGCCATGACTCAGTTTTGGGGCCCTGACCCTTCAGGAACATTTAGAATCATACTGTGGAATAGTGGAGCAGAGACTCACCGCCTGAGTTCTACTAGTGACGGAAATGAAAACACAACTCCAGTCTCCAAAGCTATTACTCTGTCACTTCCTAGGAGCACTTTTTATATTTTTCAAAAAAGAAAAGGAGCTAAAAATGGAGATGTGGGTGTGGGAGGGTCTGAGTCTTCAAATAGCTCCCTGAAATGCCATCTGAAACAGGAAAAGCTTAGGAAAAGGACAAAGGAAATGTGTTCAAACAAGAGCAGAAAGGGAATGCACCCAACTTGTGGTTTTTAGAACATTTGACATTTCAAAAACCTTTTTTTAAAAATTTTAGTGAATTACATATGTAGCACTATAGTCTATTTTGCTGGTATTGATTTTCTTAGGTAGAATTTCTTGTTCTGTAAAGAAGTTCTTTCCTCTGCTGCTCATATATATTGTATTTTGAAAATCCAAACATTTTTATCATAACAATTTTCTAATTTAACTATATGCCTTTACTGAACATAAAATTTATTTGTGTTCATAACTATGGATTTTTTTAAGAGTCAGAGATGTTTTAAAAATACTGATAATCTCTTAATGTTCCAAAAAGCATGTACACTATTAGCATGTTTGCTTCCATGTATTTACCACCTTTCAATGTAATCTATCTCCAATTCAGAAGTTATCTTTATGATCTCCTGATTTAAAAAATACTAGATGTACTATTTATTTTTCAAAATCCATGCTTAGGCTCCCAGAGAAATTGCGAGTCAATTTGCTTTGAAGTTAGTGATTTTTTTTTTTTTTTGAAGTTAGTGATTTTTGTAGGCTGTTCTCAGATGGGTGGCAAAAGCTTGAGGACTCGCCTTGCAGAACTTTCTTTGGAATGGAATATGAAAGAAGCTAAGTTGCTGGCCTGGCTAAAAGGCCAGGCAACTCTGATCAGAGAGGCAGGCTTACAGGTCCCTGAGATGGTTCATATAGAAAGTTGAGATTATGGTGCCCTGGTGAAGAGCTAGTCACTTTTTCTGGGCCTAATACTTGACTTGCCAATGTACATAGCATGCATGAGAGAAAATAACCTTAAAGATTTCTTCAGGAACTCAGAGTATTTGACAGCTAGCAGGTTGGGAGTTATGTTTTCCTCTGTATTTATATAGTATTTGGTACCTGATGAGGGCCTTTTTCTGGGTTACAGTCTGCTGATCTTTGTAGCACCCTAAGATGGTGGAAAGAGAATTTGCTAGCTTTCTGGACTTTCTTATAAAAACACGAATCTCGTTCATGAGAGCTACACCCTCATGATTTAATTACCTCACGAACACCATTTTAAAATACCATCTTGTTAGGATGAGTTTTAACCCTTGGATTTTGTGGGACAGAGACATGTAGTCATTAAAGTTATAAATGTCATCTTTTGACTTTGGCATTTTGCTCTACACTGCAGATGTGGGATTCAACCATATTGTAGTACTTAGAATTTACCAGGTTGCTGTTGATAATTTAGGATATATTATTGTGAAACTATGCCTTGGCATATTTATCATTTCTACAGCTAATTGATAGACATTGGAAGGGATACATTATGTAGATTATTAAAAAATAATGCTCTGTTAAGTATTCTTACAAACGTTTTGTATATGTGGATGTGAATATGTTTGTGCTATTTGAAGGGAATTGATAGGTCACTGTGCTGTGTATGTGTGCTTTATATTTCGTAGGTTCTTACAACAGTTTTTCAACACATCATGCAATTTATGCTTCCATAAACAGAGTATAAGAGTTTCTGTTGTTCTGTATTGTAGATAATGCTGGAAATTTTTCATTTCTTTTTTCTTAAGCTAGTTTTAGTGGTTTTTTAGTGACCTAATACTGGAGGTTTATTTCCACTCTCATTATGCCTCACTAAATTAGTTTGAAATGTTCATTTGTAAAGAACTTTTTTACTTTTGGTCCACCTCTTTTATTGCATTATCTTTCTCTTGCTGAATTATAGAAATTTCTTGAGCATTTTGAATGAATCTTTTGTCATACCTAATTTTGCAAATAACTCCTACCTTCCCTGTAGATTGATTTCTTAAATGTAGCTTTTGAATAAAAGAAATTCTTCATTGTATTATAATACAGTTTATCACTTATTCACATTATGGCTAATATATTTTTCTATGTTGACTAAGACATCTTCCTCCTTCAAAGATTTTTTAAGTTTTTAAAGATTTTAAACAAATTATAGAAAAACATGGCTCCACAAGGGAAAATTTATTTGTAATACACTAACGCAGTCATTTATTGATTCCAAGTTATGAGCAGTGTACTGTGGTTAGCTTTGTCATAAACAGCAGAGTACCTGGAAAATAATGAAAAGTATTTTTTATTAAATGATGAAATATATATGTAAGTGCTCAAATTATTACTAGTGGTATTATAGAGGTTCATGTGAATTTTCCTTAATAAGAAAGTCAGGTCCAAACATGAAGCAGTTATTTCCTTTGGAATTCCAGTTTGCTCCTAGCAGTAATGATTCAACAGGCAGAGAAATAAATACCTCTATCCTTCCTCCACTCTGCTCTTTCTTCTATTGTTCAGTCTGGCCGTTGGCTTTGATCTTGCCGTTATCCTCACTCACTCTGAAGACATAAAGATTCCCAATTTCTGACCTTTATGTAAATTTATAAAATTCTCAAAATAAACCTTTGAAGGATATAGAAATTACACAGAGGACTAAGAAGGAAGTGTCCTCTCTTTATTTTCCTGTGATGAAATATGGGAATAATATGCACAAAAATCAAGAAGTTCTCAAAATTGGTCTTGATGAGGACTTAAATTAATTAAGACAAGTATGAATAATTGGCAGTTATCCAAAAACAAAGTATTGTTAGTCTTGTCCCTTGTTGGACTGATTCTACCTTGAAAAATATCATTCAAGGGAATGTCTTTTTTCTCACCAAAACTGAGTCTATTCATAGCCGTTAATGGATAATTGGTGATAATTATGTTTTCTGAAAATGCATTGTTTTTCAGTAGGTATTGTCTTTGATAATGATCTTACATTAACATCAGAGGATTACTTTCGTTTTTTTTTTTTTTTTTTTCATTATACTGGTGTACTCCTCTGCAGAAGAGGTTTGAGAGTGGGCCTTGGTAGATTTTGATAGATAGAGTCATATATGTGTAATACATATTCAGTTTATTATTTCAAAAGTCCAAAATATGATGGGCATTTTAAATGAAAATTTCCCAAATAGTAGTGCTCTTGCATCAGTTTTCCAGATTTTATTTCTTATTAGAGATTTTTTTAGTAGTACATATTTGTGATACATATTGAGTGCATTCACTGCAGGCAGCAGGTTTATATACATACCTCTTGCCCCTTAGTTCATTTTACTTTCCCCTTTCCTTGAATCTCTCTGTTCTGTCTCCATTCTTTTTTTTTAATTTTATTTTAATGGTACATTTTAGATGTACATATTAATAACATTCATCATAGGGAATTTGTACCTGTACATGATATATCTTGTTGCTTCTTTTTTTCCCATTCCCCTCCCCTCACCCCTTCCTCCCTCCCTATTTACAAAAGCTTTGTTTCCATTTTTTCCTTCCACTTTTTATTTCTCTTGTCCCTCTCTTCCTTTCCCCCTCTTTTGTTCCCTTTCCCATTTGGACATTTTCTTCCCTTTCCCAATATAATACATTTCAGTCTTTATTTACACTTTCAGTTTCTTACACCAGAGAAGCTATGCGGTATTTAAACATGTGTGTCCGATTTATTTCACTTAAGAGTATGGTCTCAAGATGCATCCATTTACCTAGGAATATCTCAAGCTTATTATTCTTTATGGCAGAGTAGTACACCATTGTGTAAAAAAACACATTTTTTTTTTAATCCATTCCCCTGTTGATGGGCATTTGGACTGTTTCCAACATTTAGCTATTATAAACTGTGCCACTATAAACGTGAGTGTGCATATATCGCTGCAGTATGATGCTTTTAATTCTTTTGGGAAGATACCAAGAACGGGAATAGCTGGGTCAAATGGAATCTCTAGTCCTAGTTCCCTGAGGATTCTCCACACCGATTTCCATAGTGGTTGCCCAGTCTACATTCCCACCAACAGTGGAGAGAGGGGTTCCTTTTTCTCCACAGCCCCTCCAGCATTTATCGGCTGATTTGTTGATAATAGACATTCTTTCTGGATTGAGGTGGAATCTCAGGGTTGTTTTAATTTGCATCTTTCAAATGACCAGTGATGTTGAACATTTTTTCATATGTCTATCTGCTGTTTCTACTTCTTCATCTGAGAAGTGTCTATTCATTTCAGTTACCCACTTTTGGATTGAGTCTTTAAATTTGGTGTTTGTGATTTTTTTTTGAGTTCTTTATATATTCAAGATGTTAGCCCTTTGCCAGAGGAATAGCTGGCAAAAATTTTTTCCCATGCTGTGGGTTGTCTCTTCGCTCTGTTGATAGTTTCTTTTGCTGTGCAAACGCTTTTTAGTAAGATCAGGTCCCAGTTAACTGATTTTTTGTGATATTTCCTGGGCAACTGGGGATTTGCTCATAAAGTCCTTGCCTACACCTGTGTCTTCAAGAATTCTACCTATTCTGTCTTCCAATAGATTTAGTGTTTCTGTTTTAATATTTAGATCTTTGATCCACTTTGATTTTAGCTTAGTGCGTGGGGAAAGACATGGGTCTAGTTTTAACCTTCGGCATGTGGAGAGCCGGTTTTTCCAGCACCATTTATTAAAGAGACTATCTTTCTTCCAGTGAGGTTGTTTGGCCCCTTTGTCAAAGATAAGGTGACTGAGAGTGTTTGGACCTGTTTCTTCATCCTCTAATCTGTTCCACTGGTCCTGGGGTCTGTTTTTGTGCCAGTACCATGCTGTTTTTATTACAGTAGCTTTGTAGTATAGTTTTAGGTCAGGGATTGTGATGGCCCCTGCTTTGCTTTTGTTACCCAGAATTGCTTTTGCTATTCTAGGTTTATTTTGGTTCCAAATGAATTTTAGGATTGTCTTCTCTAATTCTGTGAGGTATGCTATGGGTAATTTTAATTGGGATTGCATTAAACCTGTATAGCTGTTTTGGGAGTATGGCCATTTTCACTGTATTAGTTCTTCCTACCCAGGAGCAAGGGATATCTTTCCATTTTCTTCTATCTTCTTCAATCTCCTTTTTCAAAGAACTGTAGTTTTCATTGTATAGATCTTTTACTTCCTTTGTCAGATTGATTCCTACGTACTTCATTTTTTTGGATGCTATTGTGAAAGGTGTTGTTTCCCTAATTTCTCTCTTGGTGAGTCTGTTGTTTGTGTACAGGAATGCTATTGACTTCTGAGTGTTGTTCTGTCTCCATTCTTATGTCTTGTTCTCATCAGCAAAATATTTATCTTCCATTTCCTATCATTTATCTTATATTATGCTCTTTAAATTATATATATTTAATTTTCTTATACAAAACCACGTGAGAGTTCATTGTGTCTGATTTATTTCATTTAGCATTATAGTCTCAAGGTGAACACCATCTTCCTACAAATGACTAAAATTTGTCCTTCTTGATGCTTTAGTTTTCCTCCATTTTTCTTTATTCATTCATGTGTTGATGGGCATACAGACTGTTTCCAGGATGTAGCTATTTGTGAGTTGGGTATGCATGTATCACTGGGTAGGCATGGGTATGCATGTATCACTGTAATATGAGGTCTTTATTCTTTTGGGAATATATTCTGAAAAAGCACAGCTGGGTAAAATGGATTTTCTATTTTTAGTTTTTGGAGAAATCTGCATACTGATGTCTATGGTGGTTGTACTTGTTTACATTTCCACCAACAGTGTAGCAGGTTTCTGTCCCCTACAGCATTTATTGTTTTCTAAGTTTTTGATGATGGCCTTTCTTTTCCTAATGGCCAGAAATGTTGAGCATTTCTTAATTTTTTATTGGCCAATTGTTCTTCCTCTGTGACGTATCTATTCATTTCGGTTGCCTGTTTTTTGATTGGGTCTTTTATGTTGGGAGGTGTAAAATTTTTGAGTTCTTTATGTATTCTAGATATTAATCCTCCATCCAAGAATTATCTGGCAAAATTCTCTTCTGTTTCACTGTGTTGTTTCTTTTTCTGTACAGAAGGTTTTTTTTTAATTTGATATGATCCTGTTTGTTGATTCTTGGTATTCTTGCACAGTTAGGGTCCTGTTCGAGAAGTTTTTGACTCATGCCTTTGTCTTCAAGAGTTTTACCTACTTTATCTTTCAGCATATTAAGTATTTCTATCTTATTATCTTGGTCTTTGTTCTACTTTGATTTGATTTTAATACAGTGTGAGGAATATGAGTCTAGATCCAGTCTTCTGCATGTGACCAACCAGATTTTCCAGGACTGTTCGTTAACAAGTTTATCTTTTTTCCAGGGTGTATTTTTGACCCTTTTGTAAAAACTGCCTGATTGTATCTGTTGTTCTTTCTGAATCTTCTAAATCTATTATATTGGTGTGAATATGTATTTTTGTTCCAATATCATGTTGCTTCGATCACTGCAGCTTTGTAATATAACTTGAAATCTGGGATCGTGATGCCCACTACTTTGCTAACATTGCCTAGTATTGCTTTTGCTATCCTGGTACTTTTCTGGTTCCATGTGAATGTTAGGATTATTTGTAGTTCTGTGAAGAGCAGGGCTGATATTTCGATTTGGAGTGCGTTACATTTACATATCACGTTGAATAAATGAGGGCCATTTTGACAGTGTTGGTTCTGTCCATCCAGGAACGGAGGCTGCCTTCACATTTTCCTATGTGCTCTTCGGTCTCTTTTTAAAAGTGTACTATAGCTTTCATTGTAGATGGCTTCCACTTCCTTGGTTAGGTTTATTCCTAAGTATTTAATTTGTTTTAAACTGTTTGTGAATGAGATTTTTTTTAAATTTATTTTTGCGTGGGTTCATTTGTGGAGAAGAACAGTATTGATTTGTGTGTGTTAGTTTTATGCCCTGATGGTTTGCCGAATTTATTTATTGGCTCTTGGAGTCTTTGGGTGACATTGGGTCTTCTGTGTGTTGGATCATGTTATGTGCACGTAAGGATTGCTCAGCTTCTTCCTTTCCTGTGCATATCCATTTTATTTCTTTCTCTTGCCTGATTGCTCTGGCTAAAGGTTCAAGTACTATTTTGACAAGGAGTGTGTGAACAGACACCTTTCTCTTATTCCTAATTTTAGAGAAAATGCTTTCAGTTTTTTTCCCCATGCAGTAAGATGTTGGCAATAGATTTGTAACACATTTCTTCATCAGTGTGAAGTAAAGTCCTTCTATATCCTTTTCATCAGGATATTTATCATGAATGGATGCTGGATGTTTTTCAAAGGCTTTGTCTTTGTCTATTGAGGTGATCGTATAACTTTTGTCCTTGCTTCTGTTCATGTGACTGTTACGTTTATTAATTTGTGTGTGTGGAACCATCCTTGCATCCCTGAAATGAGACCAACTTGGTAGGAATGTATGATATTTTAAATTACTTGTGCATTCTGTTTCCCTACATTTTTGCCCCTATTTTCTTTAAGGAGCATGGCCTGTGGTTTTCTTTTCTTTTTCTTTCTTTCTTTCTCTCTCTCTTTCACTTTCTTTCTTTCTTTCTTTCCTTCAATCTTGTCTGATTTTGATATCAGGGTAAAGCTAGCTTCCTGTGATGAGTTTCGAAGTAATCCTTTCATCCCAATTTTATTGAAGAGTTTCAGAAGGAGCATTAGCATTAGATCTTCCCTGAAGTTCTAATAGAGTTCTGCAGTGGTTTCATTGGGTCTAGGACCTTTGTTGGTAGAGTTTGTATCACTACCTCAAATTTGTTGGTCTGTTCAGCATTTTTCCCCCATTCAGTTTGTTTTTTTTTTTTATATCTTCTTGGTTCAATTTTGGTAATTTGTGTGTGTCTAGGAATTTCTCTATTTTTTCTAAGTTATCCAACTTATTAGAACATACATTTTTGAAGAAGTTTCTTCTAATCCTTTGGATTTCAACAGTATCAGCTGTGAGCTCAGCTTTTTCATTTCTAATTATATTGATATGAAGATTTTTTCTTTCCTTTTTTGGTAAATTTAGATAAAGTTTTATCAATTTTGTTTATCAGTGAAACAACTCTGACTCATTGACCGTATGTATTTTTTTCTGAGTTTCACTAATCGTCACTCAGATCTTTGAAATGTTTTTCCTTCTATTAAAGTCAGTTTGGACTGTTTTTGTTTTTTGTAGGACCTTGAAAAACATCACCAGGTTATTCATTTGGAATTGCTCAATTCTTTTCATGTGTGCGTTTACAGCTATAAATTTCCATCTACTGACTGTTTTCCTGGTTTCACATAGGTTTTGGTATGTTGTGTTTCTGTTGTTATTTGATCCTAGGAATTCTCTTATTTCTTCCCTTATTTCTTCTGTAATCCATTGATTATTTAGTAATGTAGTCTTTAATCTGCATGTGTTTGTGTAATTTTGGTGCTTTATTTTGCTGTTGATTTCTAGCTTCATTCAACTTTGATTTGATAGTATGCAGCAGATTATCTCTTTTTTGTGTTTATTTAAGTATGCTTTATGGCTTCTGATATGGTGTTTTTTGGATAACTTTCTGTGTGCTGGTGAAACAAATGTGTAGTCTGTTGTTGTGTAAAACACTCTGTAGATATCTCTTGAATCCATTTGATCAGTGGTGTGGTGTAACACTAAATTTGTTTGTTGATTTTTTTTTTTTTTGGTCTGGTTGACCTGTCTAATTGTGAGAGTGGGGTATTAATGTTATGTTCCATATTATAATTATATTGGTCCCTTTATATCCAGTAGCTTTTGTTTTATGAGATTGTATGTGCCAACATTCAGTGGCTAGGTATTTATACTTATTATCTCTAAAGAATAGTCTATAAAGAAGATATATTTTGATATTCGTATCTATAAGTTAGTGTATTTACGTGATTAAATATACTGAGAGGAAGAAGAAAAAGCATGTGATATTTTTATACGTTAATTTCTGCTAATGGATTATGAATAATATTTTTTCTTTCTACTCTTTCAAACTTCATAAATTTTCTACAAGTTTTTCATTAGTAATCAGAAGGAACACTTTAAATCAGTGATAGAATCTCCTCATTCTAGGTGTGATCAAAATACATGGTGAATGTTTAAATTAAAATATATATGTACAGTGCAATATATATTGCCATTAATACTTTCTCGCACTTCAAACATGCCATCATTCTTTACACTTCCTAAAACAGTTTGGGAAGTCCACTTTCATGAATGTCTTCAGGATCTCTGATTTAAAAATATGATGACTGCTGCTTCTGCTGCCAAATGCTGTCCAACAGAAGGAGGCTCCTAAAAACATTATGGTGTGATCTTGCCCACCTTATTCATGGACCTGGCACGACACAATTACTGGCTCTTCCCTACGTTGAAAATGACCATGAAATGTAAACATTTTGAATCAATTCAGGAATCTGAGGCAGCCACAGCAGTACAACTAAAGATACCCAGGGAAAAGAACTTCCAAAACTTTCAGAGAAATGATGAGAATATGTTGAGGAGGATTAATGACAATGTGTCTTTTACTATAACTTTTTTATTTAAACAGTCACCATTAGTTTAAGTCACACCTCATATAGTATAGTGAAATACTTTGTGTTGCATAAGAAACTCTTTTCTGGTTTTATACACAGTTAGAGTAATGATTTCTTGTACCTAAAATTATTGTGTGCACCTCCATTGTAGTTATTTGCATTTTTATTCATCTGCTCTGTCATATTCTGGCTATTTCAAGACAAAGAATGATTGAAATCTCTGTCTTTCTGTGTTCACAGTGCCTTGTGTGAAGCCTGTGGTATATGACTACTGAAAGTTTTCCACTGAATTAAACTTATAGGTGCTTAATCAAAATTTATTTGACAAAAGACTTCATTCCAGACCCATAACTCATAGAAGTAACAGAAAAATAATTCATGAGGCAAATTTATGTAATAGGGAGATAGCCAGAAGATAAACAACCTGATTTAAAATACAAATGGATTGTGAATTATTTATACTGTATTCTTGTCACAGCATTGTTCATTTAAACTTTGTTTACTCAGAGGATTGGAAGAATGTTAAGTACTTAGATTAAGTAAACTATAGAATTAAAATACTCGAAAATCATATCAAGTATTGAAAGAGATAAAATAAAATAACATATTGTACGTTAGTAAAACCTGGAAGAATTCATGAACCAGGTGGAATTTTTAATTATAGATGGTTGAGTCTGTTTAACAGAGAAAGAAATTGTAGAAATCTGACCCTTTTTTTAGAGGAGTCTCAGGAGGAAATAGAACAAATGAGAAATAAGATCGAGTGTAACAGAGCGTGAATTTAAAATAGTAATCAATAATATTAGACCATAATAAAGAACAGAGATGAAATAGAGTAAAAACCTGTCAGAAAGAGAAGGGTCAAATTCCTTCATTTTCTTGTGGAAAACTGAGTCTCATCAAGATAAGATTTAGGGGAATTTTCATTCTATCCCTGGTTCAGTGACCTTTTTCTTTTTTATGGGAAAAGAGAGTTCTGAAAAGTGTGAACCATTATTTTTAAGTATGGTACACATGGCTTTTGTCCCCTTTCTTTTCTGAAACTTTATATCTGTGGTGAGGAAAATTATTAACATTCAGTCATTTTGTGGTATTAACACAATTGCTCCTTACAATAATAGTATGTGATATATGCCAACATTATCTCAATTTTTTCAGAGAGGAAATTGAAGCAGATAAAAATTACATAGGTTCATGGTTTGAACCTAAATAACCTTGAGCCAGAGCCTCTACTTTTCCATTTTATTATACAAACAACAATTAGGGGAAACTATTATGCCAAATATGCAAAAGAACGTTGCAACAGATTTTATAACTGAAATATAACCTCTAGTTTTGGAAAGAATAGTAGTAGTCAGACCGCTCCCCACCTCTTTGCGGACATGGCAGATAGCATGAGCCTGCAGACTATAACCATGGGAAACTGTAGGAGTAAGCTGTCTGCTGCTGCATGCCTGAGGGACATAGGCCAACTCCAGGTCTGGTACTTTTCAGATGACTGACAACTCCCTTTCTGAAAGGGAGTTCTGAAAGTGCCATGAGTTAGGTTGACTAGATTAGTCATCCTCTATAGCAAGGAATAAAAGAAATGCCAAATCCATTCATCTTTGTTACTAGACATTCTAAAATTGCTCTCAGTGCAACTGAAAGAAAATGAAATCAAGGTCAAAGAAAGAATTCCTCAGGTCTGACATGTACCAAAATATTAACAGGAAGATTAAGCACTCCAAAATTTTACTTTCAAATCCTGCAATATTCTGAGGTACACTGGAGGCAACCTTGCTTAGATAACTCTCTTCAGTCTGCCGTTAACTAGCTGTGTGATCTCGGGCAGTTCCCTGGATATTGAAAATGTAGCAGAGCCTTTGGTCTGGGTCATTCCCTCTTCTCCTACATGTTTGACAAAAATCTATAACGACAAAGCACAGAGATAGCAGTTTTTGACATCATCTCTAAAGACCAAATCAGTTCGTTAATTTAATTTGACTTTCATTGCAGACATTAATGCTACTAATCGGATTCATATTGAGACGAAAAAGAGGAAAATGGTCATATCATGAATATACACTCAGCTAAAGATAAAGCTTTCGGTTAGCTAGCAGACAAGTCCTATGTGAAAACTGTATTTTTACATATCAGGAAGGTGAGAAATTTTTTAGTTGGATGCCAGAAACCACAAGGGGCCAAGAGAATGACAGGCAGAGGAAGATTAGGGCAGCTCTGCTAGTGAAGATCATGCTGTTTTATTCTTTGGAGAATTTTAAAAGATTTCAACAAAATATGATACTCTTTCTCTGGAGCCGGGCTAACCAACTCTGTATGTTTTTAAATTTAGGGGATACAAGTCTTTAAAATAACTAATCTGCAGTGTGTTTTTTTAAAAAACAAGACCTGGATTTCCAACCTACTTTAAGAGAAGAGTTATGATGCAAATTCTCCTTAAAAGTGGTACAGCGTAAGACAGCATCACTTTAAGGCAACTATGGCTACTGACTTTTGCTTTCAGGAGGGCTAATTTGATGGGGGTGGACAGAGCAGAGCATCAGTGCACAGGAGACATTGGAAATGAGCTGGAGAACTTTGGGCCTTTGTTGAGTGTTACTATATGGGGTGACATTATTATGCCCAAATTGTAATTGGCAAGATGGAGGCTTCTAAAGACTGAGTTGACAACTGGGAAAGAATTGGTGAGTGATAAATTTGGGATCCAAACTCTAACACTAGAGTTCATATTTGTAACTGCATCGAAAGTCTTGGTATAGCACTATCAGCATTTGAAATGTTTTAACATTTCTGCCTCCATAATTTATACACAAATATATCTCTTAATTCTTTTGAAGGGGAGAAAATCTCCTTGTGAATCACAAATAAAGCTCTCACTGAAATGTAATTTAGGGGAATGAGATAGTAAAGAGGGTCACAGTCCTTAAGAAAAACAGTCCAGCCAGACCACTGAGATGCCACTATGGATTGGAATGTAGCATTTTTATTGTAAAAGTCCACATGTTAGGCAATTCCCTTTGTGAAAAGGTTTTCAAATACATAGACAGGGAGCAGCCAATAATTAAGGATTAGATTATATATATTATATATCACGTTGCCAATACTATGCACACATTGGAAAGCTAGGTTTTTTTAGTGTCCCCATTATAGAACACATTTCAAGTTGACAATAACAACGTATTTCTCATCATTGAAATTTGCTAACAACTCTTCCCAAAAGTCAACATTTAATATTTTGACAATTTAAAACAAAAAAATAATTCATTCTATTTATATTTGAGGTTAAATACTAGAACACTGATACATTAAAGGTCTGTAAAGTTGGCAGCTAAATGTAGTTCAAGATTCATCCAGATGACTTGATAATGACTTTACATAGTTTTTTTATCAACAAATCCACTCTCTCTTTTCTCCTCTCTTTAGATTATCCATAAAATTATACGAACTATGATTAAATACTGACTTAGAGAAATGATTGCCGTAAAGAATAAACTGATGAAGGGTACTATTTTAGAAAAATAAGGATTCTGGATGAGTATATGAAAATTGGGCTCAACTCAACATGTTTCAAGTCTAAGGCAATCTCTTCTTTTGATTACAGCATAGTCTAATGAGGCCACTGCCACAGGTTTAGTGACCCATGCAGGCCATTCATTTGTTGTTTTAATTTTTAAGTCAATCTCCAGTACTTTTTTATTTCAGAGTATAGAATACTGCTGTCTAAAGATCAGTCAGGTATGAATCGTGTTTGTGCCTATCACACATTCACAAGTAGAATTCCGGATAGGTCAGAACTGACTCATACCCTAACCTGGAAAAATAATAAACAAACTTTACACCCCAGTAGTCATTTCTGTACACAAACATAGAACAGAGTGCTATTTTAAAAGAAGTACTGACTTTGCCTAAAACAAATTTTTCAAGATGAAAAAATAGCCAAGGTTCTTTGGATCCTCTGGTTATTTCTGTAAGATCAAACATGACTTGATGATGCCGCCGTGAAAGGATGAGTCACTCCTTCCAAGGCCAGCACAGGGAGATCCGCCAGAAGCATACGAGGGCAGCTTTTCCTTAGCACTGTGTGCCAGGCGCTATGCAAGGTGCTGAGAACCCAAAGAAGAAATGACAGAGATTCTGCCCACAAGGCACTCACAGTCACTAAAAGGAGATCTTGAGATGGAAAGTTCTGTTAAGATCTATCATCGTAAAAGCAAGAAAAAATAGCGGTAAGCACATACCATTACTTTGTACTTCACTTAAGAAATTGGGCTTAGAGTTGGCAAACATCAGTTATTCAGCCTGTATTTTACTTAAAGTTTGTAATATGTCATACACACACAAAAAAAACTGAATCTTCATGCATGAGGGAGAAGACAATGAAAACTCCTCCCTCCAGTTCCAAACTCAAATCTTTGTAATTACATTCATGATTCTTTTAAAGCCCCTAGACACAAAATAAAAGACAGTACATTATGATGACAACTTCAGTCCATTTATTTTGGCTTTAAAGAGAGGCATGCATTAAGCTTGAAGCATTCTTCGTTACTGAAATATTTACATCATTGTACATGAGATATGGAGGAATTTTCTTCCTATCTTGGGAAAAAGGCATAATAGATTTCTAAACTAGGCTTTTATATTTAAACTGAACTGTGATTCTTCTCAAATGAGGGACGTAGTCTATTGTGTTCAACTTTATCACAACTTGACTCCAAGTGAACAAATGATATAGTACTGCACTTTTGCATCTAATTGCATTATGAATTAGGTAATAATAGCACTACTATATAAATAGCCAGGGCTTTCACTATATCAGTTGCTGTAACTGAAAAATGTCTTACTTGGCTTCAGTGTTCTTGCCCTTATTTTACTTTGCCTTGGAGGTTTGCAACACAGCACACAGTGAAGTTCAAATTACACTAATTAAAGGAGAGTTGGGTACAAACAGTATGACATTACACAATTCACCATCTTATGACAGAAAAACAAACTCAGATCATTATTGACTACGTGGGGGATTCTTTAAATTGACTTAGAAAGGATACCTTCTTTCCATGAGATTCAGTGAATAAGACCCATACCAATAAAACCTGTATCTCTTCACAGGTAGAGATAGGAGACCCAGTAAACCAGATTAAACAAGCAGAAGGCAGTAGGGAAGAAGATTCTAGCATATGAGTCCATTTTGGCAATACGGATATGTATCCTCCCATGTCTCCAAGCTCCCGTTCGGCAGTCTTCAAAACAGCAGAAGAAACTGGCACAGTCCTTGCCATCCAAACACTCGTACCCGTATTCTTCATCCCTCTCTTGAAGGTGTGTGGCATTGTTCATTTGAATGGTTGCTGATCTTGGGCGGATATCAATGGTAGGGGCCTGAGACAAGGGTTGGGAAGGAGAGGTATCAAAGTTAGTGATAGTTGGGAAGTCTTAGATTGTTTCTCCACAGTGTCACCAATGTGATGATGAATCTGAAAATGGATACTCAGGAGATTGCTATGACGTCATGATCTACAATGATAAAATTGAACTCAGAAGGATAGCACATTTGCAGATTTCAAAGTTTGAGCTTAAGCAATGCAGCTGAAAATAATGTCAAGCTAATAGCTATAGCGAGAATACTGAACACCAAAAGAACTCAAAGTTTAAAGATTTAAATCAAACTACATGAAATCTGTCCTATTTATTATTAGACGTGAGGTTGGTTACATGAAGGCGCTTAATGGGACTGCATGTGAGTGAAACAGAGAAACCAAAATGCATTAATTTTGAAATCAAAGATTATGTCATGCTTACTTATAGGTGAATAGAAGACCTCATTATTACAATGAGCAAATGTGTTAAATGACGTTAATAGAAAATATATCTGTAAATATAAACATTAAAGCTTCTTGACTTTATATCACAGAGGCTTAAATTTTAGGAGAATATGATGCTGTGCCTAACATTCTCCAACTTTAAGCTTAAGAATGTCAGCAATGTTTACTTCTGTAGGTATGAAAATAATAAAAAAAAATCATGTGCTTATCAAACTCATTTTAGCATTTGAGAAGAAACTATTACTAATTAGATATATGCTAATCTAACATTTCCTGCCAGACCATTAATAAAATTTCTCTAATACTAAAGGATTTGTTTAATTTTAGTTTGTCTGAGTTAGCTTTGGGATAATGTAAAAACAAATCCTCATTTCTCTTAAATAGCTATCAGAATTGAATAGAAATCCCCTTGCCATATTCATACAGGGAGCTGGCTGGTAACTGCCAAAGGATGAAAGGATGTGTATTTTAACTCAAAGTCTTTTAAAGACAGTGTTTTCTTATAAAATTTACAAGTGTAGCTCAGAAAAATGGGGAGTACATTTACATACAATATTTAAAATCCCATTTTCGAATTAGGATTTACAAAGGAAAATTCAGTTTATTTAAGAGAATGTATATATGATAGGTATAGCCAGTGAAACTGGATCACGTTTTAATCCAAGGCGAGAGGGTCAGATTTGGCTTCGAAGTTTAGGGAGACCCTTGTCACCTGTGGCACATCACAGACCCTGTGGCTTTTGAGCTTGGTGTGAGATCAAAACTTATGTGAATTAGTGTGTAGCTGAATCAACTTTAGAAATCCACAGAACTTTCTCATTCTTGAACATGTTATCGTTAGCAGAATGCTTAAATGTCTACTCATAAAAAAGCGAAACACCATGTAAGCATCAATACTTAAATTCAGCAGTTGCATGCAGTGAATCCCCATTCCAAAGAACATTATACCTTGAAGGAAAACATCCGAAGAAGCTTTGGGTTTGTAGACAGAAAAGAGAACCGCATTTTTTTTTTAATAAAAAGAAGGAAAAAGGGAACAGAAAAAAAAGAGAGACAAAATAAGATAAATTAAAAATACATTTTGAAAACATAGTAGTTAAAACAAACTGAAATTATGAACACAGAAGAAGAGCTCTGGGCTTTTGATAAAGTAAACACCTAACGTACAATGGAACTTTGTGATTCTAGGGAAATCTTCAAAAAATTAACGTGCAGTTATCTCACTGCAAAAGCCAATTGTGTTCAAGTGTGACTAAACTTTCTGTTGTCTGATATCTCTGTATAGAAAAACTGTGAATTTATCTTCTAACTGAATAAGTCAATCTTGATAAAATGAGCTGAGATCTTATTACACAGGAAAATGAAATTTTAGCTTCTCATTCACCATTTCCGCTCCCACTAGTTTTTATAAATTAATGAACTTGCTTAAAGGGAAAATTTTTTTGGTAATTTCATTTTGTCATTTCTTAGAATCCTCTTTCCTGTCTTCTTTTTTCTCTGCTACTTCCATGTCCTGCATTAAGAAATCCAGCTGTTTGCCTTTCTGTACCGAATCCACTCTGCAGTGATGCATTTGATAGAGAAGGCTACAGGACTTTCTCTAACGCACTCTCTAGAAGCTGTCTGAAAGCCAGCCTCCACACCCTCGTGACGGCGGGCGGGTGGTAATGCGGGGTGTCACAGAGCCATCTTCCCAGGAAGGGGGAGAATGAAATGGAAAGGGAAACAAACAGAAAACAGCACAGTAAGGAAAACAAAACGAGGAGAGAAAATATTGTAAAAGTCAAACAGACAAAGTCAAAGTCAAACAGACAGGAGAAGGAAGGAGGGCGTAAAGTATAGTAAATACTTAGGAAATTAAAAATAATCACTTCTATTTTTGTTAATTACCAAGAATGATTATAGGTCATTCTTCACCTGCGAAGAAGTCTCCTATTCAAATAAGCATGTGCCATTTATAGAATTTCACGTGGGCCTCTGGAGCTGCATCACGATGTGTCCTCAGAACAACTAGATTCCTGCATAGCTTGCCACTGTCATAGCTCTCATGTCTTAAGGCAAAAAGCCAGGCAAGGTTACAAAGTTGGGGTTCACGGCCCTACCTTGGCTCCCCTCTGAGCAGTATCCGGTGAGCCACACAGCTTGCTTAGTTAGGTAAATGATAGCTACGTGCTCTGCCCGACACTTGCAGTGAAAGACAGTTCTCAAGGCAGTTATATCTGTGTCTCATCCTCACTTAGTACAAGCAGAAGTCATCCTGCCTTTTCCCAAGTCATGTAGACATTGAAAGAGATTTAGGTTTGTAACTGTATGAATCATTGCCATTGCCATCTACTAAAGGTAAGGGCTTTTTTGTGACTTTTTGATAGTGTTTTTGTAATTTTTTTGCTTGTTTACCTCCATTACTGCATGTATTTCTCACAGCAACCTTATAAGACATTTATTTTTAGCCATATTCATTTTATTTTATATGTAAGAAATCAAAAATCCGGGGGGGGTTATGTAACTTCCACAAACCATAATGATCCATTTGTTTTAAAAACAAAAACATAGATATTAATATGCGATCAAAAGAAGTCCTCCAATAGCAATATACATATTCAGGCATGCTAAGGTATACACACACACACACACACACTCGCATATACATTCATACATTAAATTATTTTGAAAAGTGTGGTAACCCTTGAAACTTCAAGACCCTGAGGCTTCCCAATAAAATGTCTTGGATGAAAATTTTAATTTGAAATATCAGTGATTTAAAGTATTACAGTAAGGTGGACAGAAAGGTGAAAATCAATAAAACCAGAATAATGGCAAACAGAATAGTGATACATTCGTCACAATAATTTTAATCCCCACAAAATGAAGACAAGTAGTTACTTTAGGAAAAGAAGTCTGACTTAGAGGATTAGGTCTCTCTCAAACAACTGATGGCCATAAATTTAAGTTTATGTCCTGACAAATCCTCACACATTCTGTTTTCATTTTGAAGCCCAAAGTGCTGAGCCCTAGCAGGTGGATAAGCTAACAAAATCAAACCAAGCCAAACCCATGTGGTCTTTCCACATAAAAATCTCAATGGTCCCAATGGGAAATGATACATACAGGATTTTTCTTCTTTTTGTCTTTGTCCTTGCTTGGTTTCCGATTGCTGACAAAATAATGCAGGGTGCCATACTCCACCAGAGCAGAGAAGACAAAGATGAAGCAGACAGACACGAAAAGATCCATCGCTGTGACATAGGAGACCTTGGGCAGAGATTTCCGGGCGATGGTACTGAGGGTGGTCATGGTCAGGACAGTGGTGATACCTAAAGAAAGGCACAAGAAAACAGGTGATGTTAGAGCATCAGCCAGTTGATAACTTAGTCACTACTGAAAAGAAACTTCTTTTATGACTTCTGAAAAGTAACCTCAGTAATTGAGAAAGGAGGTATGACTAGCATTAATTTACTCTCTCTACAAATATTACTGTATACTAGGTATCAGTTATGGTGGCAAGCACTGAATACACGCAATAAATATATTAGACTTGCTCCTGGTCCTTACATGCCTCATATGTCAGTGAAAGAGGCAAAGTGTCGTCAAGTTAGCAAAGGAAAACCTAATTTCAAATTGTAGTAGGTGCCATGGTAAATGGTAAGAGCAGTGGTAACCTAGTTAGATGGAATGCTCATGCATAATGTCCCCTCTTCGCAGCTACCTTAAGGCCTTCTAATCTCACAGTTCTGACTCTTAGAAGGCCCTTTGGAGTTGATGTTTGAAATCAAACTCCAGATGGAATCAAAACCAAGCTTTTGCCTATGAGGGTTCTGGGAAAAAGTCTTGTCTACTTACGAAGTTTCACAATGCCTGACATTTGGAGAGGGATAGTGAGATCACAGTGGTTTGGGTGAAATAGAAGTTATATCATGCAGAGCTTTCAGAAAGTGTTGGTTTTATGCAAAGGCCAAAGAAAAAACGTTCAGAAGTATTGAATAGGGAGGTAGGTCATGTGTAAGTGACATGAAATGATTGGAGAATTATTTGATAACTATTATAGGATGAAAACAAATATATCAGAAATAACATAATAAGTAGCATTTATGGAAAACTTCTTTGTTCTGGGCACTGTGATAAGCACTTTATGTATATTGTTTCTTTGGATCTTCACAATGGATATTTCCATTCTGATTGTACAGGTGAGAAAAATGAAACAAAGAAACAGCTCTACATCCAAAAGTTAGTAAAATTGTCAAAGAAGGAGTTGAACAAAGGAATTCAATGTCTAATTTCAAAACTCCTTTTTCTATGTTATATAACTGTACCCAGGGAAACTACCCCTCCATGGTTGATTCCCGAAAGGGAACAAAATAAATATAACACGCGTGCAACAACGAGGGAATGATCAGAGGTTTTCTTGGAAAATCCATTTGTCTAAGAAAGGAAACAGGGATTCAACATTTAAATAGGTTCTAGATTGTGCAATAGGAACTTTGTCATCTTAACCATCTGGACCTCTATTTCCCCATCTTTTGAGCTAACTCTTGGAAGGCCCAGTGTTGGTATAATTTTGTGATTCTAAATTTGCATTTCCTACCATCACTGGCAGTATCTCTCTCTACTCCAGAAGCAGTAGATCCATGCCTTTACCATCACCATGTACGTGATAGATTTCTTACACAGGAAAAAAGCTCACAAACATTTCATCATCTCATAGAGTGCAATGACTATTATTGTTGACCAAGAGATTCCTAGAAGAAAATCACATTCTCCTGACTTGAAAGGACATATTGGGCAACTCACAAGTAATCAGCCAGATTGAACGTGGAGGCATGAGGGAAAGAAGCTGCAGAGAAAAGAAGTGGCATCATCCAGGAAAGGAGAAATAAACATTTTCCCTCTAAGGTGTGGGTCACTGATAGAATATGGTCAGAAGATGAATGTACAGAACCAAAACTGTCCTAGAAGCATTGAGAGAAGATAAAAATGGGCATATTTCTTCCTAATCTCTCAAGTTCTTGTTTGTGAGAACGATTTTTAAAATATTTAACTGTGTTTCCAAGAACACGTGGCTCTCTTGGGTCATTTAGTCTTAGCTTAGTTTTCAGTGTACATATGGTGTTATGAAATCCCACTGAGGGGAAAAGAGTGTTAGTTGAAACAACTTCACAGGAAAGAACAGGCTTTAGTAAAGGAGAGGAGCGATGCACAGAACTATAGCTGTAAATGCCAAAGGCCTTATACTGACTGTCTCTATGTTGTATTTTCTGTGACAACAGACTTGTCTCCTGACCATTGTAAACTCACAGTTGAGCATAGTGCTGGGTCACAGTACATATTTGTTGAATGAAAATGTGAAGAAATGAATAATATGTGTGTGAATGTTCAAAGAGGCTCAACCTCCGTCTGAGAACAGGAATCCATATTTATAATATGTAAGATGTACTGTAAAACTTTTGGCTGGTACTACATCAAATTCTTGTTATATTATCCAAAAAAATATCACAATGTCCCCATGATGTATCTTGTAACTGTTATTCTTTTTTCCTTTTTTTTTTCAGGTGACAAACACTGAGCAAAGGAAGAAGAAAAGCTTGTCCATGCTGGTAAGTGGTAGAGAAGAGATAGAAATGTAGGCAGCCTGACAGCAAATGCTATACTTTGAACCATGGTGCTTTATTTCCATGAATATATGAGAATAAATTAATAATATGCAGCATGAAGCTTCAGGCAGTTGGGAGCTATTATAGATGACAGTACTGATTTGGGAAAATGATGAGGGTCTGAAGGTCTTCTATGTATTGGCAGGTTGTAGAGCCTTTGGTAGGGGTTCCCAAGAGAAGGAAGTTCGGCCACTGGACATGGGTCCCGTGGAAAACTGACTAATACTGAATGCCAATATCTAGTAAAGTTTCAATAAATGTTAAATATTGATATTTATTTTAGGGAATAAAGGTCTATTTCTTAAATTTAAACAGCTTTAATTAGGCTGTCTGTGTATTAGTTCATATTAGAGTTCTTGATTGTGCTTCATTATAGCTATTTTTATCAAGAACTTAAAAATTAAATTGGAACCATGGCCTTTATTTCACAATCAGGCCTCAAGCCACACTCAACCTAAGACAAGTGAAAATGTCATTATTTATGGTGGATAATATAGATGAGTTTATTTTAGAAAATCTGATACGTGGTTGTTTAAGCAAACAAATTCTGACACATAAATGCTATACTCATCTTGGCTGCCTGGAAGTTTATCACAGCCATGTAGTGTGTGATCTTGAATAATTGGTATGTTGAGAATGCTCCTTGAAGATACAGGGAATAGAATTACTGTGACATCAGGAATAAGAAGCAGAGAAGTCATGGTTTTATATGATTCGCCAACCAACAATTTGATACCTTGAAATGAATTTTAAATCTAGTTTTATTAAACGAAGAGATTAGACTTTTCTTATCTGGGGTGGATGGGAACTACCTATAACTTTTAGCAAGAAAATAAGCTTTTTAGGAATGTTACCTCACCTCTAATTACTTGGGTTAAAAATACCCATTTTTATTTTTATTTTCCATACATCATCACTACAGTATATTAAATCTCAGCAGCTTCCATCTGTGTACCAAACTCCACGCAAACATTATCAGCTTCAACAGGACTGTTGCCCGTGCCCTGGTCTTGTGTGCTCGGAAAATAGCGGTGTCTCTGAGCAGGCTGCAATGTTTATCTCACTCACTGGACAACTCGGTTCTAACTATAGAAAGTCTGCAGACTCATGCACTCAAATTTATCTCCTTTAACTCTCTTGGTTGTAAACACTGGAAAAGGTAATGGAACTTAATGAAATCTAGAACCGTGTTTTAAAAGGTGGCCGAGTATTAGAATTAACTTTAAAAAGTATTAATATCCAGGCCATGCTCTTGACAAATTTAGGTTTGTCCTAATAGCATAATGCTGGGACTCAGTAAGAACACTGTTAGAAATGCTCTTTCCTGAGCATGACTGAGTTGTAAATAATCAAGCAACATGAGCACCTGCACAGTACTCAGGAGCTGCGCCCTCGATGCTTAACTCATCTCGAGCCCTTCTTCCAGCATAGTCTTTTTCCCAGTGCACAATCAATAGTGAGTGAGTGAAAGAGTTACCTACATGGTTATAGAAGGGATTTTGGCCAGCAGGAGTTCAGGCTTCAATAGAAGAGATTACAATTGTTTCCTTAAAATGTTTTTTGGGAACAGAGGTGACTGGAATATAGTGGCGTACTTTTCCATCTACTTATAAATATACGTTAATAATCATGGGAGTGCCAGCTACGTGGCAAGCACTATGCTGGAAATGAAAAGCATTTACATTCTGACCTGAGAGAATGGACAGATAAACATTTAATCCCACACATTCTACTCACTAGTGACAGGCAATCTTCCTCAAGTATTAGGCGCTATGTATTTTGGGTTTGTTTCAGCATGTAGCATTAGACATTTGAATTGCTGAACAGGACTTGTAACACAAAGTACTGTGTATAATGGGAAAAATTAAAATAGCTTCATTGTGAAACAGATGGGAAACTAAATTAGGTTTGGAAGAGGACAGATACGCGAATGATGTCTTCTCCAGTAATCATTTCTGCCCTCAGTTTAATAACCTAGTAAAAATCATTTTACCAGAAAAAGACTGTAGTCTCTATCATTTCTGAGGTTTTCCTCTCTTCAATGTGTTTTGCATAGAATAATTTCAAATGAGTGCTACAAGTAAAATACAGAAAATTGTATGTGTTTTACACCTGACAAACTGTGAATTCTAGAGAATAAAGGACATTCCGAGGTTATACGGTATGTACGACTCAAAGTCTGGGTTTATTGGACTTCAAACCCCAAGTCCATGGCTATTACCCGATACTACATTTTAGCCAGAGAATTAGTAAGGGGTGTGTTTCTAGGCATCACATAGCTGATGAAAGGAAATTATGGTATTATGATTCCTCTTTCCCTTGCTTTATACTTAGTTGAGTATTTACAGAGTTTTATGTAGTGCACCATTTCTTTCATGGATCTAGGCTCTAATGTCCCCTTGAGCCCGTGACTTTATTTTAGTCTATCTCAGACTTCTTCCTTATTGAAGAAAAGATATGGAAATCTAACACTAATATTACCATCTACAGTAGATTGAACAAACTTCAAATCATCTTAAAAGTAGTTTTGTTCCTAGAATTTCACAAGTGTTTTTCAAAAAATATTCTTTTCCCTGGCTCTTTTATCAATAACCATTCATTCAAATATCATCAGAATAATAATGCATATTGCAGTTAACCAGTGGATTGGGAAATGTGTGCTGGGAAATGTGTATTAATTGGCAAAAGAAAACAAAATGGCCTGCTTTTTAATGTTTGGATGTTTATGTCGTTAATGCTACTGTGCTGGCTGATGTCCAGCTGTCTATGCAATGTAACTAAACACAGAATTGGGAAAGGATAAACAGTTCTCATGAGCTGGTATGAGCAACTTCAGCATGTTAGTGCCTAGAGATTAAACCAAAATTCTGTTGACACTGGGACTTTTTTAGCTAAATTTATTAAAAACTATGCTAAAGAAAACATATTGATATAACTAAGAAAAACAAAACTGCAGAACTAGCTAAATTTAAAGTGTTTTTAAAAATATGCTGGCTTTCTTTAAAAGAAAACAAATAAGTTTCTGTGTAATTACAGACTGAATTTAAAGCACATCAATTTAGAAGGGGAAATACAGATTTCTTGTATGTGGTGCTTACCTAGGGTTACCCCAACACAAAGAAATGAATCTCACCTAAAGATGTTCTGGCTGGAACAGCATCTTTGTTGATCCAGAAAGACACCCAAGACAGGACCACGATGAGTGTGCAGGGAATGTAGGTCTGGATGGTGAAGTAACCCATCCTTCTGCTCAGGTCAAAGTAGACCGACATGACCACATAGTCTCCTGTGAGAGAACAAAGCACTGTGCAGGATTCAATCAAAACAGGATGCATTTAAAAAGAGCCGTGTATTCGACTCCCCTGCACATTCGACTCTCGACACATTTAAATGGAGAGTTTTACATATGTATTATGTTGAAAACTCTCTCCTAAACACCTGAAATTAAAACACAATCAATCTTTGTAGAGCGCTTGGTGTAGCAAACACAAGGCACCAAGTTCAACCCCAGCCCCCAAAAAACCCACAATCAAAACACAATACCCCTCTGTAACTGAGCCCTGGTTGTTTTAGAAACAACGTGACCACTATAGATATAAACATATTTTCTTCTGTCAGATGATTCTTTATGTTGTCTTCTCTTCATAACCAACACACAATATGTGATCTTTTTGTTTGGTGGGGAAATTCCTTCCATGGAAACCTATCTAGGCAACTGTAGTGTGGTGTACATCTTGTAGACATTACCTGTCTTAAAATCTGTATAGAACCGAAAGAAACATCATGTTGCTTGATATGGATAAATAAGTATTTTACTTATAATTTGTAGAAAAATTCTTAAGACGAGACGTTTGCTCATTTTTAACTGAATAGCATTTTATAGCGGTCTCTTGCATTGACTTTAGCTGTGTATGTGCATGGACAGTACCCAAGCACATGTACCAATCCCCTGCAGTGAATGTGATCATTATGTACTGCAGATATGTATTGATAAAAGTGAAAAAAAATAAGATATCATAAGAAGTTTCTTGAAGAAGAGATCCATGATCTCATGACTTTATGACTGAGGTAAGGTACGACCACTCAGTCCCACTCCTGGTTGCTCTCCATGGCACTGTGTTCTGGAAGATTCAGTTAGAATTACTGGTCTAAATGAAGCCTGATCATGACTGGGACCAAGTGGGACATTAGGCTTCCAGTGAGACATCTACCCCCACAGAGATCAGTGAGTAGAAATTATTTAGCAATTACGGTCAAATAATTGAAGGTTGAAATCTTCTATTAATGATAACTAAATTTTACCTAATTCCTTGGTATGATACTGCTCAGTGTTATCTGAGATAAAGCCATTAAAAGTCGTAGCATTTAATAAATTAGTTTGGCCTCTGCTTTTGTCCTATTTTCATACATAGGAGATGCAGGTTAGAACTGAGGAGTACAAACATTTCATTGATCTTTGCTAACACCAATCTTTTTCTTTTTCACTGATCAGAATACCTGAAGCAAATACAAGCTTTCTGCGTCCCTTATAGGAAATACAAAGAAGGAGACTTTTCTTTTGAAATAATTATATCGGGGGGGGGTAATTTTTCTCCTGTTTTTGTGTCCTTAAACTTACTCTGCATTTTAAATGTGTTAAATTAAAATATACAAATGTTTACTCTTTGAGTGCTAGAAAGCCTACCAATTTTACTCCCGTCTTTCCTCTTTTTTCATCAGTGAGTGAAAATCACCACTTGCACATTAAAGGTGAATGTTAATTTTGCCCAGTGTTAATCAGATAATTATTTCAACTCAATTCTTCGTTTCCCTTTAGGTCAGGGCCTCAGTTTCCAGAGTCTTCTTATCTATTAATTTCTGTTGCAAGCTTCTGAGCATCTTTCATCTTGGCCAGGAAATCTAAAACTTTCCTACCAGTGGATTATGGATTCAAACTTGGGAACAAGCTGTCTAAAAGCAAAGCAGCTTCACAGTGACAGCCTGATTCCTGTCTTATCTGCAAGGCCACTTCGCTTCTTGTATTCTTGAAAACTCTTGGGCTGAGGGGCCTATAAAATCAAATCCCCTTAAAGTGCTGCCTCAGTGATTTCCCAAGTCAAAAAGGTTTAAATGCCAACCAAGTCAAAGGTAGTTATTCTGGCCTCTTTAAATTTAGTTTTTCCATTGATTTATCCTGCTATTCAATATTTGCCATCATAATATTTAATAAATTAGTTTTGTCCCTGCTTTGATCCAAATCTAGTATACACAGACAGACTGTGATTGAAGAGAAGAGGTGTATAATTGGAAAAAACAACCACAAATGTCCGTCTTTTTCCTTTTTTATGTAAGCTGCTTATGACTAGTTTTAAGAAGGAAGTATCAGTGTCAATAAAAATGATGCTGTAATTAGTTTTTTAGCTGTGGTTTTAAAATCATATGACAGCCTTAAAATCAATATTTAGTAATACAGGTATCTTCTTTTTTCATACATGAAAATATCTCATCACAAAAAATTAACTACTTAATGCTAGAGAATTCTTTGACTCCTCTGAATCCTTAAAACAATAAAAATACTTACTTTCTAGTTACCATTAATGAGAGACTACTGTGTACAGGTACTGGGTTGAGTGGCTGGGATAGATTATCTTAAAACATCCTAAATACAGTGTCATGATGGTGGAAACACCAAGCCTAAAATACATCTTCACTTTGTTTTTCTTTCATAATTCTTACTCAACTGTAGAGTAGATCTTATTCTACGAGGTTAACTGTGAAAGCAGTATTACCGTCTAAATTTCTTTCTTTATTTTCTTCTTTATTTAAATCGACAATATTTTTAATTACTGCTATGCAGTGAGCACTGTATTAGGTAATTTGAAGATTAGGATTTATGGGATCTTACAATTGATTTTAAATTAAATGGGTTAAATGTTTACAACTCAGGAAGAGAGATGTGTTTGGGCAATGTGTTAGGTATCTACCTTGATTGTTTCTCATTAAATGCTTGAATTTAAGGCATAATTCTAGCAGCTCAATTTTGACCTCTGGCAGGTAAGAGATTTGGTTGGCTAAATTTTCAGTTGAGAAAATGTTTTCTGAAATTAGATCGATACCTCACCTTAACACACAAAATAAATGAAAATGAGATCCAAATATATGAGTGAATATAAATACTACACAAGGAAAATGTAGACTATCTTTATAATATTTGCATAGAAAAGACTTTATCAAGCATGATATAAACAGAAAATGTAAGAAACAAAAATTAAAGTTACCGTGTAAAATTTAGAACTTCTGTATTATAATTATATAACTAATTTTAAAAGGAAAACTGCAACACTTGAATATTTTCAAACTGAAAAGTTAATCAAACGCTAATATCACTGGTACAATTATCAGTCATTAAGAGACCTCAATTTTTAACTAAGCCGAAATAACAAATGGAGAACTCATAGATACTAAATATATAAAAAAGATTCTCAATTTCAGTAGCGATCAGAATGCAGAATAAAATATTGTTTCCTTTTATCCTACCAGATTGGGGAAAATGAACTGATTGGTGACGTGCAGCTCTGACAAGATCTGACCTATGTCAGAGCTACATGTCTGGGGCCTGAGGTGGCAGGTACACAGTGGTGTGAACTTTTTAGAAGGTAATGTGAAAATATATTAAGACCTGCTTTACTCTTAGATTTCTGAAATAAATACTGCTAAAATGGTTTTTCAAGTATTGCCTTTCACTTGTCCCCAGGATTTTTCCTCAAGGTCTCCTGAGTTCCCAGATGTGTGAACAAAGTCCAGGTTCTTGAGCACAGCCCTGGTCCCTGACTTCTAGCCACCGTAGCTGGGGAGAAAAACCTATCAAATTACTGAGTTCTCTGCATGTTACCTCTTTGTAGTCTCTGCATCCATCACCTGACCGCTGTGCCTAGTGGTGGCTTAGTCTCTTGTTAACTATTTTAGAACATATTCAGAATTCCCTCAACTACCAGTTCCTATGAGGTCAAGAGAGGGAAAAACATGTAGCTAAGTTGTGGCCTTTGCCCTTAAGGAATGCCTGTTACATGCTTATGCTTGTAGCTCACACTGTAATCTCCCCTTCCTTTATCTTTACAGAACTACTTTCATTCTTCAAATACCAGTTAATTTAGCCCATCATCAAAAAGAAGCCTCTATTGCATTAAATGTCTTCAGTAAAATTTCATAGTAAGATACAAGTAAGACAAGAATGGAAAATACATGACTGATGTGATTAAATTTCACTCTGGTTTATAATTAACCCACGAGCTCTGTGAGGAAAGTAGCTTTACCTATATTATTTGCTGTTTTATTCTCAGTATCCAGTAAGTGCTGTAACATAGAAGGAATTCAAAAGTTATTTGTTAAAGTAACAAATTCTTCAGTTCAGAATGTCATGAAGAAGATCCTGGATAAACTATAAATCAGAGATCTTTAAGAGCAGAGAAGGGATTGACCTGAGTTTTTAAAATATTAAATTTGTACCTTACAAATAACTTTGGCTGTAAATTTTTTTCTGGATATCTTGCTGAATTTAATCCTCTGAGATATGAAAATAAGATCACAGTGTGCTGCTAGTTATATGAACTGGTAATACTAGTTACATTGCCGATTCAGCTTCTTGGCCGGATCTAGTTAGTGAGAGAAAAGGGAGGCTGCTCGGCTGCTGAAACAGTCATAACTAGCTAACATGTTACGTCTAATGGTTGTGTTTTTACTTTCCAACAAGTCATCGTTTTCATTTTGTTTTTTGTTTAAATTCAAATATTGATAAACAAGAACAGAAGAACAATTGAGGAAAATGTAATGAAAACTGAAAGGTGTAATTGGTGTGATTTTTCAGGTTAAATCTATTTTTTCAAGATCCCTTCTGAATCTCTACTGAAGACAAGGGTGCGGCACTAGTTGAGAAGAAAGTAGGTTGTACTGTTGTAAATCAAATTCCCTAGAAATGGTGCTTGACTCCATGACTTTTATAGGGTCATTTGTTGGGGTTTGGCTCTCAGAAAAAGGGGAGTGAGGGAAACAGGAAAGAGCAGATTTGCTTCAGCTTGAGGAGGACAGCCTCTAGCGGGATCTGTGTACTATGTGTAGTGTGAGTCCCACCTGGAGCTAGAGGGAGGGGCAGTCATCTCTTGTAGGCTGCGACAGGGTGGTCTTAGTCTCTGAGCTGAGACGTCAGACTGGATACAGGCAATTCCTTGGAGAAGGGGACAGTAGAGTCTGGTTAACAGCCAGCTCTTCAGCATTCAGGAAATGGTATATCAGGTCAAAGACGGTAATAGGGTGCTAGAGGATAATAACGGTGTCTCCTGCAAGGTCCATCATGTCAGGTTAGTGGAGTTCAAAAACTTTACTTTTAGCCAAGCATAGCAGCCTCTGTGATCTCAGCCGTTCAGAAAGCTAATGCAGGAGGATCACAAGTTCAAACCTCACCTGAGCAACTTAGCAACTTAGCAAGACCTTGTCTCAGAATTTAAAAAAAAAAATGTAAAAATGGGCTGGGATATGGCTCACTGTGAAAGCCCTGAAATCAGTGCCCAGTACTGAGGGGGAAAATTCCTAGTCTTGGCAGTATCCAACTATGTTTTTTCAGGCAACTTCAACTCTAAGAGTCTCAGCTTCCTTACATATAAAGCAGGGATAGTAGTAGAATCCACCTCATACGGTTCTTGCGAACATAAAATCCGTTCGAAACATAAACTGTGTTTGGGATACTTCCTAGCACTAGTAAAAAGTTCGTTAATGTCTGTTATTTCAAAGAAGGTTAATCTATGTACCATTGAACACCACGCTGACCCATACTAAGCATACAAGAAATGTTACTAATCATTGACAGAGAATCCGTTTGAACAGGTCTTAAAATTTTTCTGTGCTGTGCAGTTGTATCCCCATGAAGAACAAACAATTAAGGCCCATGAAAGAAAGAAGAGGCTTCATCCAAGACAGAGCTTCTTGGTGGCAGACTATAGAGCCTGCTCCCCAACCTGTACACCTCCTATAGAAGAAAACTTCTTTGATTTGAGCCAGTGGTTAGGACTGTGGGGATAAAAAGGGGGGAAATGTGAAAAGCAGAGCATTTCTTAGGTGTAGTTAACATAGAAAGCTGTTTTGAATAACTGAGGCCAGCAGTCTCAAACAATAATTGCTTTCCTTTGCTCCTGAATCTCACGAAACGTACACCGTACCTTTAAAGAGCTAGGAACGTAGGTGGAATACTAGCCTATCTGACTCAATAACAACACTAGAATTTTCCTCTTGGAGAATAGCTTTAAATGCAAAGAGTGCAGTATTTACCAATCTTCCAGTGTGGTGGTTCTCTGTAGGTTCACATAATGAGGAATTTGTTACCATCGATTTTTTGTTCTTCTTTAATAGACAATACTCTTTATCAATTAGTGTAGCAGGATCTTTCTAGCTCTGTAAAAATGCCACCACAAAAGATTCACTGTGTGTAGAGTTTTGTACTGCAATTCATTATTCTTAGTCCACCATCAAATTGTAAAACTGCAGCAAATTTAAATAGATTCACTTGCATCTATTTAAATACCCTTACTCTGGCTGAGAATTTCAAAACTGTAGATACAAATGAATATATCTCCCACTTTGATCTGTTAGGAGGGAATGCAATTTCCCATCATAATTAAATCTAACTCCTGCAAACATTGACTAGATGTTGAAAGCATGTTTTACATCAGTGCAGAGCACTTTCCAGTAGCAAATCTAGCTCTAGGATTCAAGTACAAGTGATAACAAAGAATAAGGCTAACACGGTACCCAGCCTTGGCTAAGTCATCCAAATTCTCCAGTAGATGTGTATTATTGTGAAAGCTGTAGCGAAAACCGCATTTGCCAATGGTAAGAAAGTGTCCTTGTGATATTTCAAACACAATATATAGATAAGCTACTAGGTACAGCTTCTGGAGGAAAGTTGTTTTGCAAAATAACTTCTCTGACATTGATAGGTGAACTTCCTGTTCAGTGAAAAGATTTTTGTTTGTTTGTTTCTTGCCTTTGTTAAATGGCTACTTGGACTAGTAGGGAAGCAGCTAATCCTGTTCTTGTTTAAACCAGTATCAATGTATCTGTGAAAGCCATTAATATACTCCTACCTCATTGTGGCTCACAGATTTGATAGTAAAATTACTGATTTTGTTCAGCTGAGACTAATTACATATCAACATGGTTTGTAGTCAAAGGTAACAACATTTTCTTTTATGTGTAGTTGCTTTGTATGTACAGTTTTACCTGGCACTAAAAGATCTCCTAATTGGCCTCTTTCACAAGTCCTATTTTGGGAGAAATTTCAAAATGTGAATTACTATTCCATTTTTAGCTCTTGCAATGCATAGAAAATATTTTCAATAGTTCAGAAGAGAGAAAGCAACATAGTGACCTACAATGGTGTAGTTGTTTCTGTTAATTTTGATAAGAATATCAATCTTTAAAAGAGGAAGTGGCTCTAAAGTGTTTATTTGCTGTCATTTATTTCTAGTTAACTATACGTGAGTGGGTGAGTGGTAGCATAGGGAAATGTCTGTGTTCTTTTAAGTTAGAGATCATAATTAATTTGTCAGAGTTATAATCCCAGAACCAGAGAGGAATCATCAATATATTTTGCACAGGGGTTAGGGATTTAGCTCAAGTGGTAAAGTGTTTGCCTAGCAAGCAGGAGGCCCTGAGTTTGAACCCCAGAACCCCCCCAAATATATATATGTATATATATTTTTTTGCATATACAAAATAAGCCTGCACTTCACAGAGCAAATGAATAAAAAACATTTCAGTTGTTATGGAGGATTAAATCCAGGGCTTTCACACTGACCTACATCCCCAGCCCCTTTTAAAAAACTGACTTGTCTGTCTGTCTTCCTGTCTTAGCTATCTATCTACCTATATTTGGAGACAGAACCTCACTAAATCACTAAGTTTCCCAGGCTGGGCTGGAACTTATCATCCTCCTGACTCACCCTCCCAGATTGCTAGTATTATGGGCAAACACTGCCATGCTAGACTAGAAATCCTATTTGTGACTGTGGAAAGGAACGTGATTTTTTGACAGAAAATGGTGTGTAAGCCACTCTTGGCAACCAGTCTTTATCCTTAGGCAGCCACTTGTTCCATTTACTCTGAGGAGAAAAGCTTATTATCTTGAAAAGCTGTTTGGTAATCATAACTTTGTGAAAAACAGGTAAGTACCAACAATAATAAGTCAATTCTTTCTCAAATTGGTCAGGAACCATTTGTAATATTAAGGGGCTATTTTAACTAAACAAACTGGGCCTCAGTTTCCTTTTATGTTAGAGATGACAAAATCTACCATAACAACCTCACAGAGTTGTTACAAAGCTTAATATTTCCTGTAATTACCACCATTTTTGAGCCCTCCTGTGTGCATGAGACTGCTGTAGAGTGCCACCCAAATCCTATGTTTGAGTATTATTATGTGTATTTCAATGATCATGTACAAAGTTTTCCAATGTATAGTAACTGTCTGATAGCTGCTAATGTTGGAGGAAGCATATAAATTTTGACCCTGAATCCAAGGCTTATCCAGTATCTCCCACTAGTGCTGAAAACATAATGGACGAAATGAATTTAGAAAGGCAGTACAAATATTAGGGAGATTTGAATTATGACACATTGTTACACTTACAACTAGGTGAATGCTGCCTTGTAGAACTGAAAATAAGCATTTTTAATTCTTCAGAAATTCTTATTCTATATAAACTGAATCTTTAAAATTTTCTCATTCCTCATAAACTATTATTTTTTATAAAATCTCTTTTCAGCCTGTATTCTTTTTCATTCAGGATTTAACATTTCTGCCAATATTTGAAAACTATGAGACGTTAAAATATTTAAAGAAATGAGCAAATGTGATAAAGGAGTAAGAAGTAGAGATTAACTAGAAGAACTGTTAAAGCAGCATTTCCAAAAATACATTTCACTGAGCACGGGGTCCATAATATACTAAAAAGGGTGACTTCTTCGATCAGGAACATTTGATTTTACTGCCCAGTACGCCACAGCACTGGAGAGGCACAATGTGCCTCAGCATCGACATGATTCAGCAGTACAGGAAGATGTTTGCCTTTAACTTGACATTTTCCAAGCATATTTTATCTCAGAACGAGGTTTTTAGAGAACACTTGCTAAAGCCCATGATGCAGCTGGTTGCCAGGACTGGTTGTGGCCCACGCTTCTCACTGGGCATCTCAGTGTCCTCCGTTTTCCTCATTTTTGCCTGACCTGTGAAACAGGAATGCCTACCCTTTCAGAAGCATTGAAAAGAAATATTCCACTTGTAGGTCCTCTGCCTTTATTCATCTTGTGTTATATGATTGGCAAAATTGAGACCCTTGGTGACTTAAATGATTATTTACTGGATAGATCCCGTAACTTACTGCTTGTAGCGTCTATTTGGTGCACTCTCTTGTGTCAAGGCCTGGACTAATGGCTAGAGATTGGTCAAAGAGTCTCAGTCTCCCTCCCCCTACTCTGAGCACTCAGGCAGTACCAGCCGGCTATTCTAAGCAGATATGTGGATCTTTCTCAGGTTGATTAATACGAAAGTCAAGCTTGGAGAAGAAAGAGTAAAACTCTAAGTCCTAGCAACTAAAAATTAATCCTATCAAAAAATTCCACCACCAATAAAGATGACATTTGAACATTATCTGTACAAATTATGGCTACATCACACAAATAATTCCAAAACTTGGGGACAGAGAAGTGTTGCTAAATTATTACAACCCTAAACCCAGAAATATTTTTCTGATGAAATAAACATTTTAGTAGAAAATATTTATTTTTCTTGTTTTCACCCTTTTGGTGAGCCTGATTTTACTCTGCTTTTGAAGCCAGACCTGATTAATCTTACCCAGGCATTGACATTTTCTTAAAGAAAAGTCTCCATAGAGGTTGAATAAACTAATATTATCAGAATACCAAGCTTTCTAACATGGCATTGAAAGCAGCTTAAAAAAAAAAAAAAATCAAGTTCAGGAAACTGCGGGCAGCGGTTGCAAAAGGTCAAATAATCAAATGTTCCCCAAGATGTGAAATCACTCCTGGTGATACCGTGCAAAACTATAGGCTTAAAAAACTTGGCCTTACTTGTTCTTTATTCCTAAGTATTCAATTATAAAGTCCTTCACCCACCCCAAGGAATGCTTTCATCCAGGAAATTTTATTTTTGCAATAGTTGGGATATTTTAAAGATATATGTCAAAAATCATTCCCGATACGTATTTTTAAAAACTCCATAAATTACATCATACTAGGTAGAGTTAGTTCTAAAAGGCTTGGGTTCACTCGGTAAGGAAACTTTCTGTGTTGGGAAAAGTACAGAACTCAAAGCAAGAGGAGCTAGATTTAACTCCTGCTGGTCTCTGATCTTGTGTGATACTGGGTAAATACTTCCACCTCTTTGGTTTTCTTTTTCTCTCCTTCATAAAATGTAACAAATTTAGCTGAATAATGGATCTAGTAGAAATACCATGTAGATGTTAAATTATGAGTTTAATACTTAACAATTACTGGTAGTATATTTATATAATCTTGCATAGTTGGAATGTATTTCAAATTTATCAATGGGAGTTCTAAAATTTATTTTTAAAAGATGAAGAAATAAGATATTTGCTGAAAAATTAAAACCAGCTCTTTTTTAGTTTGTTATTCATTTGTTTTGTTACTTTGAGCAGGTTACTTCATCTCTCTGTTCTGAGATTTCCCACCTGAAAAAAATGAAGATAATACAGTTGTCTTCCTTACCTCATACAGGAATAAGTACTAAATAACTAATAAGTACTAAATAAAATGGTTCCTATGGAGTGTACCTAACGGGTCTGAGATGTACTAGGTGCTTAACAGATAATACAGAATATTGTGGGGTTTTTTTTTTCTTTTCCTAATCTCTTTATGTAACTCAGGATCTTTGGATCTTGAGAATCTCGTTGTATATCACAGCTATCCATTTTGATTGTGTTTACGGTAAGTGCCTTGATATTTTTATGTACCATGATACAGGTCATGTCAGAAAGTGAAAACCTTAATTCCCACCATTTGCCCTTCCAGTTTTAAACCTAACGATGCTGTTGGTACACACCTGACAGGATCTCTTCGCTAGGATTGTAATTGCAATTTGAAGTCAAAGACAAGAAAACAAAATAATCTGTTTTCTTCCTTCCACTGCGAAGGCTGTATTCTAGATGTAAAAATATGAGAACGCTAACACCTGGGCACAGTGTAAGAAGCTCTCCATAAAAGAAGGTAGGCTCTGTGCTCCGTGTAAGGCCCTGCAGAAGAGCTTGCGCCCCAGAGCAGGTGGATGGCATGTATTCTTTGTCTGTGCCTCTGACAGGCATAATGGCCGCCTTCTATCCATCATGAGTCTTTGTTCTGATTTGATTGTGAAATTAAGTAAAATAGTATGAAGCCTGGAAACAGCATGCAACCACGTGCATTTTCAGACTGTATATGGATTTCAGAAGTCGAGGTTGTCTTCGTTTTTAATTTTCAAGTCTAAGAATAAATGCTAGTTCGATATGTTTGCCAGCTTGGGTTGTTGTATCTCTTTCATTTATAAAGAGTAGATCAGAGCAGTTTAGTGTCAAGCATTGCCTGCCTGTAGGGAAGATTTGGATCACATCATTTTGTAGAATGGGCCTCTGGGTACAACTGTTTTGAAAGGAGGATTATTTGGGCAGAAGTATAGAGGCATCTGCCCTGTATCTGGTAGCTGCTATTGCAGGATTCATGTAGGGGGTTACCAAAGACCTTCCAAATCCATTCTCTTGCGTTGACACTTGATTTTTTTCACAGATGGCATTCTGTGTCTAATCAGCATCAGGAACAATGGCCTAATGCTCTGCTCAATGAAACAAACTGTCTCTGGCCTCATTATATAGAGAATTTTCAGTGCTTTCATTGCTGAATTTGGGTTTGATCCTACAGTGTCAGAAATGCAAGGAAATATAGAGATCTTTCGTTTCACAGATTGTAAATTGGGGGGCCTGAGCCGTGGAGGAGCCAAGCACAGGTCACTACTCACAACATAGAACCTGTCATTGGAGTTGCATGTCTCAGTTCATCCCTGAATGTTTTTTCCCTCACGAATACTGTCATTTAAAATGAATAAACTATGAGTTATAAAATTGAACTATGGTTCATGCATTAAATATTTAATAGCTATTTCTTTTTTCCTTTCCCATGCCCACGTTCTTGAATTAAACTTCAGGGTCAACCAATCCTTGATGTGAAATAACAACTTTTATGATTTGCAAAGAACAAAAAAGAGAAATAGTCATTAATTTTAAAGGGTATATTACTGCTGAAGCATTACTGTTCTCTCCGGATTGAGACAAAAACTTTTCAGTCAACTGTATCAGAAAAGATTTCTCAAAAAGAAATTGATTTCATTGCTAAAGAATTTGTATCCTACTTGAATGTGATTTTTAAGTAATGAGCATATTGAAGCCCTTTCTTTCCCTCTATAACCTTTCATTCAGTAAGGAAAAGAATTTTACTCTTTCTCTTCAAGCAGTTTGTACAGGTTTCCATTTTATATACATTAATGTATAAATAACTTCCATGACAACATGCTAAATTCAGTTGCAAGGGCACAATAATTAGAGTGAATTGTAAAAGACTGTTAGGCTGTTTTACCTTTCTCTGGTTAAACAAAGAGAACATAAATAAAAGTACGATAAAGATTGAATTTATATGTCCTGTTCCCCATTTGTCTGGTCATTTCTTCTTGATATTCTCTGTCCCATGAAAACAGATTTACTTTTGATGTTCTACCCGATCTGACACAGCATCTCTGGCTTATTGGTTTACCCTGGTCAGTGTTCTATGCTCTCCCCATGTCAATTCAGTGAAAACACTGTGGCAATTGAAATCAGTCAGGATTTCTACCCTGACTCTGATCCTATCGGTTTCTTTTCATCTATACTCAACTCCCTTCTGTGTGCCCTTTTCTCGCTCTGCCTGATGTTGTAGAAGAACAAACATAAAGGATTAGGTGTCTAACAATTGTTTTTCCTTTGCATTCAGTAGAAGATTCCTAAAGACACAAAGCTTTGAACTCAGTGGACAAGATGCTGAATAGTGGAGAATCTGGAATCATAGAACAGAGAACAAAAACATTTTCAGAGACTTGAAATCCACACATTAAGAAGATCGATTCTATAATTCACCCTTAAAGCTGAATCTCACTGCTGCTTGTGTCTAGAAATGTTAACTTTTAGTGTTGGTTGAATTAAATGACAAGAGTGTGTCCAATTCTATAGTCTTACAAACATTTTAGGTTTAGTGACACCCTGCAGCATACAGATGGGTGATTAAATGAACAGAGCAAAATAAAATAGCTTAGTATGAGTAAAATGATCTTAATTTTTTCTTATATTATTTTAACTTGGGGGAGAAAAATCTGTTTATTTTAAATCTCTATAATGTGAGCAATAGTGAAGATAAGAATTTCATGCAAAGGATGCATTCATATTCAAAACACATGTTTTGCCAGTGTATAAAGGTTTGATAACTTTGCTTAAAATGCTCTAAAAATCACAAGCTTTAGGCAATACTGTTTTCTTAATCTCAGTTACTTATGTATCTATGTTTGCTTTCTCTCTTTCTCTCTCTCCCTCCCTCCCTCATCTTTCTTTCCTTCTTTCTTTTCTTCTTTCTTTCTTTCTTTCTTCCTTCCTTCCTTCCTTTCTTCCTTCCTTCCTTCCTTCCTTCCTTCCTTCCTTCCTTCCTTCCTTCCTTCCTTCTTTCTTTCTTCATCCTTTAAGAGAACCACTGGTAAACTCTAATGATCTGAAGTTTTCAGAGGTCTTGTTTCTTGGAGACTACTTCTGGGATTGTGTTATTATGAATCTGAACTTTTAAAAGTTCAGATATATCAAGTACTACTGGACGTCTAATGGTTTTGTAACAACCAGTGTTTATTGATCACCATTCCCATTGGTGAGAACTGGAGATACAAGAATAAACAAGAAAGTTTTAGCCTGTGTAAAGTGTCATTCATATACAACGAGAGATTTCAGGTAAACAGGCAATTCAAAGCATTGTTACGAGAGGGGAATAACGGCAGAGAGATGCAAACATTCTCAGAAGTTATCGTATCCTAACTGAATGTTGAAGGGTAAATTTTTGACAAGTGAGGATGAAGGAAAAGCATTCCATATGGGGGAGCCAGCCACATTTGTGACAGTACAAATAGTTCTTGTTACTGTAATGTTGAATGTTACAATACGCGCAAAGGGGAAAGTAGAAAAAGATGGGCTTGGAGAAAATAAGTTTCACATATGTTATGCTAAAGAATGTGATATTATTCTTGAGAATGATACAAAGTACTTCTAAGGCCTTCTGCCCTCCTTGTCAGGTAATCAGAGAATTTCATTCCAGGGCGGAGATGAAGCCACAGCCAACCCTCCTCAGACATACCCTCAACTCCTGCTTGAAGACTGGTGGCCTTGAATCTGCCGTGTCTAATCTTAATCTAATCAGGTCATAACTTTCCTCATTTCTTCAAGATTTTAACTAACAATCACGGCTTCTCTTTTATATTAATTCCTAGAGTTTTCAAAGTTCATTGTATGAGATAAAGAACTCCATCTTCTAAGTTATTTGAATCCCTGTGACGTGATGAGAAATGATGTTGATCTCAGCACTATTTCTTTCACCCTTTTGAATAAAATTCCCAACTCTTAATTTCCTTAAATTAATAACTACACTTTTACAAATCTTACTATAAGTACCTCTTATTGTTTCTAAAAATTCCACCTGGTAATCTGGCCTCCTTTATAGTCTTCAGTCCATTGATTCCATAACTCTTTTACTCTCCCTTAACAATTCAGCATCCTCTTCCTCCTGATTGTATTTTCTTTGATTGAGCATCACAACCGATCTGTCATACCCTCCAAATTCTGTTATAACTCATCACATTCAACTGACAACTACCAACTTCATTAAAATCCAATTTCCCATTGCCTGATGCCAGAGCCCAGCCAAACCAATCTTTTTACTCTCCTTTGGACAGTACAAACATCTTCTTGCCTTAGTGTCTTTGAAGTATTAAGTAGTAGATAGAAATTCCCAAAGTGATACACAGGATCCCAACAAATTGTAAGTATCCCTGAATATCTGGTATAAAACTCAACTGAAGTCTTTTCCATGTCACAGAATGTAACAAGATTCCATACTCAAATGTCAGTGTTCATTCTCAGTTTCATTAGCAGGTCTTGTAAGGCTGCTCATGGGAATGCAATTTAAAGTATGTGATTATAGTGTGGGAACTGAGAAGGGAAAATAAATTTGTAAAGTACTTTAAAATGCTGTACATTTATGATGAAAGTTTTATTAAATGATACAACTCCTATAGTGAAAGAACACTGGCTAATGACTCTGAGCAAGCCAACTACCCAGACATGGTGAAACATGCCTATAATACTAGTACTCTGGGAGGCTACAGCAAGAGGATGGCAAGTTCAAGTCTTCCCTGGGCAGCTTAGTGACTGAGGGAAATCCTGTCTCACAAAATGGCTCAGGATATATCTCAGTGTGAAGACCTTGAGTTCAATCCCTAGTACCTCCAACCCCCACACACAGAGGCACATGGCTAAAAGAAAGAGGATAAAATCTCATACACCCTGTTGAAAAATTGACTGAAATCTGCATATGAAATCACAAGGTACTATGGAAAGAAAGGGAAAGAAAAGAAAGCCAAACTAGATCTTCTGCATAGGTGCTTTCCCTTGCATCTTGTGATGGTATGGTGTTAATGGATAATAGAGACCACCACATCTTCACAAAGCTCTTACTAATTTAGTCATACATTGTATAGTGAGCACCTAGTACAACCACACAATTGTACTTACTCCCTGCAATTTATGATAAGAAAACTGGAGTTTTCTTTGCATTCCTTTCTGTCTCTGGTTTAATTTTCTGAAAATAGTTAATGCATTCTATTTTTCTGGGAACTGTTCCAAGTCTGCTGTTTAGAAAACCCAGGTGGCAAGCACTGACAATAAGGAAGCTACAGCTGAATATTCCAGGAGACTAAAGAGCACATCGAGTACAATAGAAAGGCTTCAAATGATGGCTCTGGAAGTAGGAATACAGAGAGTATTAGAAAAAAATTGAGGTCGACCTGATCACTTATGTGAGAGGAAATAAAAAGATCAGCTTATCCTTAGCATCCAAGGCAGCACTTCTCAAACTTTCATGGTGTCTACGAATCATCATGGGGTGCTGTTTAAAATACTGATTCAAAGGCCACATCTCCAGACATTCTGATCCTTGAGTATGTGAGCAGGGCCTGGAAATCTGTGTTTTCAGTAAGTGACAGGAGGTGATGAAACCTATTTTATGAGGTCTTCTAAGGTTCATATGTTGGCATATCTGTCTCACTTCTTTTTTAAACATATATTAACACATTGTGCTACCTGTTAAAAATACATTAAATAAAGAAGGCAAATTTAAAGATCACTTTACAAATTTCACTTTCTTAACTATGTTTTATGTATTTTTAAAGTTTGACCATTTGAGTAGAATATCTAATTTTGAACATCAATATGTTTTGGTGAGGTTAAACAAAGTAATGGTGTTTTCTGTACCAGTTTTCCCAGGTTTATCATGTGATCTTGCTTCTATCGTCTGTTTGTATGGTTCTCATGTCTGAGTGAATTCTAACCAAGGGCTTAAAATTCATCTCCAAAATATATTGTATTAAGAAAAGGACTTCCATAAATTGCAACTACATTAAAGAAGATGCCACTTCCCTAACTGCTGATCCCTATTATATTTATACCCAGTGTCTTCTTTATTTTTTATAATTTTATTCTAATTTATTTGTATATGTATGTGAGAAGTTGGTACGTGTACATAACGCATCTTGTTTCCGTTTTTCATCCCCTTTCCATTCCCTCCCCCCCTGCCAGGCATCTCTTGGCACCACCCCCTTCTTTTTGTACAAGTTTGCAGTATACAATGTTTATATTACTTATATGACGTTCATACATGTACAGAGCACATCATTGCAATGGAATATAATCAGTCCTGTGGCTTGGGTTGGCATTGATATTCCTCAGTCACACCGAGTCATTTCTCATAATAACTTTTCTCAGTGTCTCTGAAACCTAATAAGTTCTTAGTAATCTCAAATATCAAGACTCTTCTCCTGTCTGCTTGAGAACATCTTTTACTGGGAAAAAGACTAAAAGCCACAGTGCTGAGCAGAGGTGCTGAGCAGGAGCAGCAGGAGCGTGCCCCTTCTTTCTTCACAGAACTTGAAGAATTGAGCCAGAGAGATTGTCAAATACAAGACCAAGGAGTGGGATGTCTACTTTGTATTTTAACTACTCTTGAGATTAAGAAAATGCAGCAAGGTGAGAACCAGGCTTTTCCTTCTTTAATTAGGATTCTTTCTCTTCCCTGGCTGGATATCCTCCCTCAGAAATCTTGGAGCCATTTAATGGCAAGGGGATGAGAAATGGTATTGAACATTCCCTCTCTCGGGGGTGACCGTGTACTGCAGCAAGTTTCTTGCCTAGTGATTTTCCTGAGGCAGGCTCAGGTTCACCAAGGGTACAGGCAAATTCAAAATAGGCTTAGAGAGAAGACTTCTAAGCAGGGAGAACTGAGGTGGGCCATTATTTTTAACTGACTGATCCTTATCTAATGTAACCACAAGATCAGCACAAGAAAAAGAGCATGAATGAGTAGTGTTTTCTAAAATATATTCAGTAACTGCTAGGGTTTGCAGGATAATTTGAAATGCCAACTTTAATATTTATTTTATAAAATGTGTACTAATAAAATATAAGCTTGCACCTTCAACCTGAGTCCAGAGATTTGTTACAATGGGAACAACAAAACACCAGGTGTTCATCTAGGCAGTTCTCCTTTAATTTTTATTTACTTGTGTATGTTTATATGAGATTATATTATTACAGTCCCTCATTGTTTCAGATGAATAAATCAAGGCACATAAAGACAGGAACTTGTGTGAAGTCAGTGCTGAATGCGCCCAGGACGAGAATCTGGTTCCAGATTCTGTGCTCTTCAATCACATTGTATTGTAGTGTAATCAAAATCTTTAAGTAGTTTATATAAAAAATTAAGCAAATAATAGTATACATGATATTTAATTATCTTAAAGGAAGCAGTGAACAACTATTTAGATAATAGTAAATTACTGATTTTGTTTAGTTTTGGTTTTGTTTGGTCCTTCTAGTTGTAACATTCTAGCAGAGGTCTAACTCTCATGGGAATATGGAACCCAGGCTTTGCATTTAAATATTCCACATTCTCCTTGAATGTGGCCATTGTAACTGCCTTTTAACTCTGAATGATTCAAATTTATTTCAAGTTACATAAGAACTTATTAATCATACTTTGAGATAAGCATATGCGCCAGTGTTTTCTGTGCATGCATGTGTGTGCTTGTGTACATGTGCCTGTGCATGTGCCTTGTAGAAGCAGCAAAATATTTCAAGCTCCGAAGTAGGGAAATAAGGAACAGCATATAATAAACTTGCTTATTTTCACGCATCGTCTTAGGCTTCTTTGTAAATCTCAAAGAATCTTTTCAAACCTGACTTTGCCCTTTAGTGCCACCAAGACATGGCACATTTAATGAGAGCACTAACTTATCATACACACAGTACAAATGACCCCATAGTTATATCTTGTTTTGCAGTTGCAAAGTCATTTTCATATACTTAAACCTCACTTAATTATTTTGAGAATCCTGTATGTGTGGCTCACTTGAAAAATTCAATCCTTATTTAAAGGCCTGGAAACTGTCTCAGACAGCTAGAAACTGGTCCAATATTTACAGCTCCAGGCAGATCAGGTTTGTCTGGATGTCATGTTCAGACCTGGTGCTTCCATTGTGCAAAAATCGAAAGTTAAAAAATAATATGGAGAAAGAGGAGCAAGAACCATACACCATCTGCCTCAGTATAAAGGTGGTGCAGCTACAGAAACATCTCCTTTGCCGCTATCTGATGTTCCTGCAACGGCCTCCCCATTAAGAACTCCGGGCATCAGTGTGTGGGGCTGGCAGGTGGAATCTGTGGACACCTTTCTCCCACCAGCCGCTGGCTGGGAGGCGCTAGGCATCGCAGGCACAAGGATCAGAATCCCAGCTGCCAGGGAGAGGGGTGAGAGGAGGTAGGCACCTCACTAAAATAAATCCCAGGAGCAGTAACAATTAAGGAGTACAATAGCTCTAAAACAGGATAATGACTGTTCTGTTACCTTCAAATTATATTCCAAACATATGCAGGTCTTTTAAGAACTTCAGGTATTTTTAGGATAATGACTTCTTCATTCAAAAAAGTGAAAGTAGGGATGACATGCTATTGAATCATGCCTGCGTTAGAGTTGCTCCTCTGCTAGAGTACAGAAATACATTGGATTTTGCATATGGTGAATGGTTTTACAGATTTATCACTTAGAGTCATGTGAAATTTTTTCTTTTTAAATTTATTTGGATCCAGCTCACTGTCATTCCATTGGTCTATGATAGTCTATGCTCCCATCAACGCAGTTAGTGATGCTTGGAATGCAGGAGTCCCTAAATATATAGCTAACGAACTGAGCAGAACAGATCCAGAAAAGTAGCTAAGCAAAGCTTTCGGCCCCACCAAACGCACTGCACAGGGATCTACAAATGTATACACCCTGCTGTGCAGTCTTTAGAACGGAGTCTGAATCTCAGTTCCTCACTCACTAGCCAAGGAACTTGCGCTAGTTTCTTGTTCTTTCTGAACCTTGTTTTCTCCGTTCCGTAGAATGGCAGAATTAAAACCCACATCATCAAGTAATTGAAATAATTAGAGTTGTTGCTAAGAATGAATTGGTATTTAAATAGCATAGAAAAAAAAATCCTCTTTTCTCTTTTCCCAAAAAGTGAGGTACATTTTCTTGAGGGCATTCAGGATGTTCAATGTATACTACCTGATGTGGGTTTTAATTCTACCATTCTGTCTAAAATTTTGCCTGGGTTCACCTACTAATTCACAGGAATCCTCCATGGTTACTGAGTCTCTGATTATTGCTCAAGCAAGTAAAATTCCTCAGCAAATATCGCTTTAAGAAATAAGGGAGCTGATACATTCAAGAGTCTGTCATATGACCCTTTAAATGTTTATTTTCATCACTTATCTCATGGTGAAGGGACAAGACTGAGAAACTGGTGAACTCCCCTTGGGAAACTCTAGTGGCAACTTGGCAAGTGCATCCGAGTCATGCTGATCTGAGTTTATCATGGTTTCCATAGTAAAATTTTCAGTTGCAGAAATAATTTTCCTTTTCCTCCTCCTCCTTCATCTCTCTGCATACCCTTTCAACAAGGAATCCTAGAGAACAGGATGTTTAAAAGCATGTTTGTGGCAAGTGGAATCTACCTGTCTTCAAGTACTTGTTTTTACTGGCTGGGAGGGTTAAATTACCTCCTTAATTTCCTTAAGGTTCAGTTTTCTTATCTCTGAAAGAAAGATAAGAATCTTGCCTACTTGGAGGTTTTTATGAGAATTAAAAGACATACTTCATACGAATTGGTCAGTTTGCTATGTGCAGCATGTTTTCAACAAATAAAACATGTTATTGGTGACTACAAACATGAGTAACCAAGAATTCTGGAAATAAAATGCAATTATCCTGAGAGAAAGGTTCAGTAGGTTATCAATTTTCATGAAGAAATAAGCATTGTTCCTGTCAGTCTCACACAATGGAGGGTAGCACGAATGCCGTTTGGTAATCTTCCTTGCATTCCACTTAGAGGAAAGAAACTCATTGATTACTTTGCAGTGAAGGGACAATTCTCTTTAAATCTGTTTCTAAATCTCTATCTGGGGTCTAATTTCAAATTACTTCCCACACTGCATTCCCCGTCCGAAAATTTAACTTCTGATTCCCAAAAGAGCTAGAAGACCACCTTTAGTCACACACGGTTCTTTGTCACACTCTTGGGGACTCCACAGCTGTCTAGACCACATGTTCTTTAGGTGAAAACCCAATTATAGGGCCTAGAGGCCATTGAAATTCCACCCTCCTCTGTCTTTCTCTGAGTGTAACTTCCTTCATCTGTTCCCATCCACATTTAGTCTTGAACTTTTAACAGAAATATTCCTCCCAGAGTGGCAGAAAAAGTCAGAATTTTGCCTTTCGTGTTGGTTTAAGAATATCCTTGGATGCTATTCCTTGTCATCTTCCTTGAGTCCCAATGATGAAATCTGGTCACAGGATCACGGGAGTGAGAAAGAGGAGCTGGAGTCACACTCTCAGCCTAGTTCCTTCATTGTTTCATGTCTTAAATTCCTCATTAGCCCCAAAATACATACTCATGTATATATATACATATATGTGTGTCTGAGCCTTAACTCCAAGGCATGGTTTAAGAACAGATCTACAGAGCATCTTAATGGATAATTATTGTTTTAAATGCTGATGATAATATTTTTGATATGTACTGCCCTCCTGGCATGTTACAAAGCATTTTCACTTACATTGTCTCATTTGATTCTCTCTACTTATGCACCTCTCTGGTAAAGAAGCCTGCTGATGTCATGTACCTCTTAATTATGACAAACTGAAGCCCGAAGGACAAATGGATTTGATTAAATGACGCAACAAGTTAGAGGCAGCTTGGGGCTGGGAATGTGGATCAAAGACTTTTAATGTAGATTTTCTTTCAGTACTCTAAAATATTCCAACTCAGAAATGCAAACACTATCAAAAATTCTAAGCCGTTTGTAACTTATTCTTCACAAAGTGAGGATGAAATCTTCTGGCAAATGTCATCTTGTTAACCCATTCATTTTTTTATCTCTTAATTTTTAATTTTCTTCATTCTGCTTCACCTTAACATCTACATAACATGAGAGAAGACCTGCCAAAGTAAACTTTTATATTCTAGAACTTATCAACCAGAGTTGAGAAAGATCTATTGTCATGAGATTTGGAAACCAATTTTTATATGCTGCATTTCCTGTGCAGCTTCCTAATAGACCATATTCAACCATTTAATTTCTCTATACTCCAGTTTCTAAACATAGGAAATAAACAGACTCAACTAAAAAAGCCAGAGGTTCCACTGATTTGTGTACTTTTGTCTTTATAGCTATGGCATAGTTACTGTTAGTAGTATGAAATGGAAAATAACAAACACTGATAGAAAGTGTGTGTGTGTGTGTGTGTGTGTTCCAAATTATTTACCCAGAAGTCAGAAGTCAGAAGTCAGTAGTCAGTTTAACATCCCTTTATCAAGTACTCAGGCACTTTTCTTCCAAAGCCACTTGGCAGAACAGCTATTAAAAGCACTCTGATATACATTCTGTCTTTCTGACATCTAAGTGGAAGTAGAAGTGGACCACTGAATGAATCATTAGCTTCTGCAGAATTTTCAAGAAATTGTAAATTTATAAATATTTGATATAAATACTATTATGTATGTTATATAAATATGTTATATTTATATAGCATAATGTATAAACATTATATGGCATAATGTATAATAAATATGTTTTTAAGTATTTTATTAAAATGTTTATAAATTATAAATCATGTCTCATTTCTTGAAGGCATTAAATATACCTGACATTTTCCTGGCATTTTCATATAGGGAACAGTTGCTTTGTTGTTCAGTATCTGTTGATTAGCTCTAGTCTTACGGGTAACCCGCCATAGGACAAATTTTTAGCATACTAGTAGCAGTATACTTTATGTACTTTATCTATAAGACGGAAGAGCCAGAATTCATTTTAAGAATATTTCATATAGAGAAAAAGATTAAAGATGCACTTCCTTATTAAGATTAAATTGACAAAAACATTTAATTTTGCTTGAAACTATTCTACTTAACCATATTTTCTTCATATACAAAACTATTACAGACCTTAAGGAGTTTTGCTATTAAACATAACAACCATGTGGGTAGTTTGAACTTTTCATTATTTTATGACCATTTTTTATTAAATTATGTCCAATTATTTTCTCTTACCAACAAGAAGATGATTCAAGTTTATTGTTTCTTAGAAGTTAACCACTGACTGATATCTGTAAAATTGAATTAAGTGCTGTGTGATATTAAGTGCTGTTTTTGTTGTAATGAATAAAGCTGTCCCAGCAATGAAGCAGGAGAAATCTTGCCCACATTTATAGAACATGACAGTTCCCATCACCCTCCAAAATTTTTCCTGTTAAAATTTTGTCTGCTCATCTGCTCCTGCTGAAACCAATTTTACGCAAATAAGAAGTCATAGCTGTAGGTCATTGGCAAAGTGAAGTAGATTTGACCCCTACCAGTCTGTTTTCTAGAGTGTGTTCTGAGAGTGAGAGACATTATCGTGCCTGGGCTGTGTTTTCTCCGAGAGTAAGTTGGCCTTTTCTCTTTTCAAGGGTAACTTATCCTGCCTGACATGGGACCATGAGCTTTGAAGACTAGCAGAAACTGAAGCTGACAAGGCACAAGCCAAAGACTTTATTCCTCGTCTCTATGCTTAGGAATTATTTCTGCTCATTCTCTACGGGACCTGTGTCAAAATTACTGTGTGTTCTTCAGGGTTAGCTGGCCCTTTGTGTGGTGGGTTCCACTGTTCATAAAGCAGACTTCATGGGAACAGATGACTGGCTCACTCTGACTTTCTGCTTCTGCCAATATGATCAGGTAAGGGAGCGTTCATAGCCCTAAGCACCACACTAATGCAATGTTCACTTAAGTTTTTATACTTCAAAGTACTCGTTCCCTTCTCCTGAGTTCATCCCTTCAGAAACCTGCCCTTTGGCCTTTTACGCAAACAGAATATGCATCTCAACTCAGGGCTATCAGGCTTGCCTTTGAGATTTCCCTTGTGATATAAACCAAAATGATTTCTGTCTATCAAAGCAGGAGCTTTCAGCATTATTTTTGTCTTTTATCATTCCTCCTTTGTCTGTGAGAACGAGGTGCCACAGAATGAAGCACAGGATGGGACAGCAATACAACATTTAAAACACTGAAATTTTGAGTAGTGTTTGCTACTCAAGCGTAGTCTCATTTACACTGACTGATACAGGTTGACTCTACCACACTTGTACACAAAAATGGTTTTGATAAATACAGGAGAGAAAATATGTGATAGGTAGGTAGCTAGAGAGACGTCATAACAATAGCAGAAAATCAAATTATACAATAAAGAAATCGGTCTAAAGGCATGTCCTTCTACAAGGGGAAATTCGGGAACAACCCTAGTGTTTGAGTCATCACTTTATTGGTAGAAGAATGTCAGTAGGAAATTATCTTTTCAAACATGTTTTCCATGATCTTGGAAAATATCTTCACCTTTTCAAGATAATTTCCAGGGTTGGTGTTCATGCTAATCTCATGTGAATGATGAACTTCATATTACAGAATAGCTATGGAAAGTAAGTGAGATGATAATTATGAAAGGATTGTATTATAAATATATAGGGATTATGGACACTAACCCCTGTTATTAATATTATTGTTATTACTACTTCTGCTAGTATTGAAGAGGTGGTATCATAATTACTTTTTAATGGAATGCTGATCCACAGGATTGTATACATTCATCCAGATTTATAAAATGAAGCTGTTTAAAATAAGTAAATAAATGACAGTCCTTTGTATACTCTCACTGCACCACCGTTTCTCTCTGAAGATGGAGGGCCTGTTCATTCTCCACTGTGAACCCCTGTCACTGCCCTGCCTTTCCCTCCTCCCAATTTCTCATTCACAGTAAATTTAATTATCAGCTACTTTCACTTCTCCCACCCGTAGTGGTCTATATTTCCTATACAAATTCACATTATCAGACCTTAACTAACTTGCCAACCATTTCTAGGGCAATGTCCCGAGTCCCCTCCTCTACAGTAGCCACTTAACAGTTGACATATGGCAAAAAGAATACCTCTGTCAAATTTTGAGTGTGATGTAATCAAAAAACAAGAGGAAAAAGGTCTAAGGACATGGCTTTCTGCGAAGTGAAATTCAGGATCAACCTACTGTTTGAGTCATCATTCAATTGGTATCAGAGTCTCAGTAAGGAAATATGAGTATTTTTTCAGTCATGTCTTCCATGATCTTGGAAAAAGGCCTTCACCCTTTCAGGATATCTTTCTGTTAGAAATTTTTGAGGATACAGAACACCTAAGTTCCACCAGAAGTTTGTTTTTAACAGAGCTGTTAAATACCAGGAAATATCATGTAGTAAATTAATGGAGTGAAGAACCTTCAGAATCAATCTCTTCTGGTTATTCAAAGTGGAGAAACTGTGAGCCAAAGGAGAAAGTTACTTGCTCAAGGTCATTCAAACACGTGGCAATATGACTAAAACAGCAACCCTCAAATAGGATTGATAGTTTTTTGCCTTCTACCCAGCTGCCTGATTTTATTATAGAACTGAAGAATAGGATTTTGTTGCAGAACAATGACGTTAGATCTTCAGAAAACTACAAAAGGACAAAGTGTTAATTGGCAATGCAAAACTGCTAATCAGCAGTGTGCAGAAAAATGGCAACAAATCATTTAGCTGCTTGGGTGTGAGTTGAAAAAGAAACTCAAAGACTATAGGCACAGATGTCCATATCTAGAACTTCATAAAACTGTTTTTATTCAAAATGTATCTTCCATAAAAGTCGATAGTAAAGGTAAACTGAATGAGCTTAAAGTGAATTTAACTTGTTTATACTGGATAGTTATGATTCATAACCCCAGGTGTGGAAGGGAAAAAGGAAGTCGGATCTACCATGGGCACATTCTTAAATGTCTTTGAAACTCAAGTATCTATTTTCAGGCAAACCTTGATTGAGTCAGGGTTTTCACAGTGTCTTCTTCCAGCATTATTCTGCATAGAAATTCTCTTTGCCTCTTAGGAGAACGTTCTTATTTTCTATAGATATGTATGTACTGTCATTTGGAAATTCGTTATCTTTAAATTCTCCCATTTTTTTGATCAAGATATGCATGGATCTTGCTTTCTAAAATAAAAAACCAATAATAAAAAATGCTAAAATAGGAAACTGGAGAGTTTCTTTCCCCACTCAGCTTGCCAAAATTGTTTTCACAGGGGAATGGGGTGATGATATTTAAGATGCAGAGATGTTTAATATTGTCCTATGAAATTTCTTGATTGTTTAATGTTGATTAAAGAAATAAAATCTAACTCTGTCCTACTTTAGGTGGGAGTTAGACAGTCGGTTACCAATTCACATCTTCTGACTTCACCTCTTTGGAGTAATTTCTCTGTAAGTAGAATTACCATCGACATTGATCTTCAAGATATATCCCGACAATTTTACTGTCGTATCAATCTAATTTCACTCTCAGTCACCGAAGGGGTAACAAGGAATCACCAAGTAAGGAAAAGTGGTCATTAGACAGTTACAGCTGTTGCCCATGATTGCGTTATCTCATTATCAAAAAGCTACTATGCAGCTCATGAATTAAACATTGTGTTTTATATTACATAGCTCTTCACCATTTGGCAGTAAACAATAGATATAAATTATGAAAATCAAGGTGTCTGGTCCTCTTAGCCAGATAAGTGTAGGCAGATAAGAAACTATAGTTGGTTTTCCTGTTACGATAAACTCAGTTGTCCACTTTGAGATACTCCTCTTTAAACCTTGCCATCAGCATCACTTGTTTGCCATTCCCCTGTAGTCATAAATCAAAACATTTTATAGAGCTGGTAGTAACGTGTTTATGACCAATTAGATGTATGTTGAACATGGGGTAAAATGTGTATTTTTAAGAAAACATTACTTTTTAAATGTATTTTCACTATCATTTGAAACTGGTGTTTGCAAGGTGCATATAATTTTGGAATGGATGAACTGGAAGATGAAGAAATGTGAAAAAATGGACATTTGTTTTGAGGTTTCTGTTTTAAATGCAAAATACTTTAAATTCATCAGAGATATCCTATAATGATCTGAATCTTAAATGTTTAAATTTACTTTGGGGCAGAAGCTAGACAGGAGGGTTCTGTTAGTTGCATCTGATCACAATGGTGTAAATGTATTTTAAATATAACAAAAAAATGATAATTTCAATTGAGTTAGAAAGAAACAACTTAATAAAAAGTAAAGCTTTCTTGACCAGATTGGTTTTAATATACTAAAAATTAAGACATTAATTCTGAAATTTGTTTTAAATGGTAGTCATGCAAATCTTTTAATGTGTTTTTATGCGAATGGTATTTTTTTAAGGAACAAATTTATACTATGTCCCTGTGCTTGTACTGGATTCCTGCAAATGAATGAACCCATCGACGTCTCGGTTTTCTCAGGCACCGTGATTCCATCAGTGCTGATGACTGCAGGTATGTCTATGGTTTTGAAAATTAAATCAGTCATTTAGACAAACTGCCTCGTGGTACACACAGTGCTCAGTGTGAGCTTTGGTCATCAGTGTGTTAAGTATAGAGAGCAGCAGGGAGAGACTAACAGTGGGGCCTTAATAAGCTACTGACACAGTCTAGAAAAGAACAGACCAAGTCAGGAAGTAGGACTGTGGCAACAGCAACAGAAAAGAGGACAGTTACACAAGACTTTTCAGAAGCCCAAGTGCCTGTGTGATTCATTAGATGTGGGAGGCAGAGACGTGACGCTGAGCGTTCATGCCTGGCTCACTGGGGCAATGGTGGTGCTTTTGCCAGATATAGAACAGTCAGAAAGAGATGATGGTTTCAAGAAGCTATAAATCCAGAATGCGTTCTGATGTATTGATTCTGAATTAAAGTAATCCTTAAATCTTACTGATCTACCACCAAGGGAATTTTTTCTGAAGTGCAATACAGTAAAACTACTAGTAAAGATGATTCAGGGGGTGGATGAAAGGGCTATCAAATAGCCTTTAATTACGTGGTAAGCAAATCTGTTCCTGTGAAATGTTCTCTCTGTAATATTTACATCAAGTAAAATGTTCTGTGTTGGTAATAGTTGTACTATACTACATCTTTCTTTTTTCTCTTTCTCTTTTTCAATACACTCATTATCTGGAGAACCCAAACGTATGCACTTAAAATTTGAGAACATTTGTTTGTTTTTAAATTATATTTTATATCAATTTCTGTTTATGTTAATTCATTGTGGTTTTCCACATGGCCTAATTTTAAGGAACGAAATACTCACTTTACTAAACACAATAAATCAATTTAAAGAAACAAATTACTAAGGGACGCAGCTTGACCTGACCACTGCCTTGCTTTGTAACTGCCGTGGTCGCCCCAGAGTAACCTGGTTAGTTTTCCCTGCATAGTTTCCCACACGACATAAATGCACGACACCGACAGAGCAGTACCAGAGCTTCGCTGTCAGACCTGGTACCATCTGTTCTAGGTATATGCCTGACGCCCTTGATGTGAGCTTGAGGTAAACCAGGTACCTTCTGGCTTGCATACCAGTTACATTTGTGCTGAGCTTTATATGTGCCCTTCCTTCTGACCCAAATCACAGGGATCCCTTGGTCCTTTGCTGCCCTTGACTGTGTTTCTGTCGGTGAGTCTTGAGAAACTGCATTCTGCAATTATAAATCTGTCTGTGTCTCTCTTTGGTCTCAGGGCACTTTTGGTTGGTTCTTGTACACCATATTTTTCCTGATCACTGAGGAACTAGAACCTGCACTTAAAAGAGGGTAGACAACAGCTCTGTCTAGGCAATAATATGTCTGTGTTTTAGGCAATAATATTGTCCACTCACAATGAAGGTGACTTAAGGGAGATTATGTTTACTACAAGTCTATAAGAAAGCCACTTTATAGTAATGGCTAAATTTCAGAAGGATTATAATTTGAACTTCTGATAATTTCCCAAGAAAGTTCATTAATATGAATTTCTTGTAGGTATTAGTTATATATGGAGTTTTGCTTCAAAAATAAGAATGGCATCAGAATCAAGGAAGGTATTAAACTAGATCTTCCAATCAGTACGAAATCAGTTGTCACAAAGATCAGGCTGTCTCTCTGTTATTCATACTAGCTTTCAGTTCAGCCTCTTCTCTTTGCAAAGGCAGCTGAAATAATGCTGTGCACAAAATACAAACCACCATGATCAAATGGGAAGCCTAACGACCATAATAAAATTGACAAAGGAGTTGATGAGTTCTATTAATTAATTGATGCTACTCAAATTACGTTTGGTATCTTTTCAACAGAATTTTGCCGTGATTTCCTTAGAAAGATTAATAGCCTTGTGGGACCTTGGTAATTCTCTTTCCAATGCTTAAAGCAAGTGAATAATTTTCTCCTGGAAGTATCTCCTAATAGTCAGTCTCCATATGAACATTGAAGAAGGAATAAGATTAGGCCATCCGATGTAAAATTCAACCCTTCCACTACTGTCCCTCGGTCTTAATGCAATTCTGTGCTCAAAATGTCTAAACAAACAAACAAAAAAATCTGCTGGTCGTAAGTTTGTATATTCTGTTTCAGTGTACAGGAATAATTATAGAAATATGAATATACAGCAAAATGTGTTGCCCAATTCCTCATTCTGGAAGCAAAAAAATAGATTATTTTTACACATGTTCTTCTTTCACCAATGGAAGACCTTGGTCCTAAAGCAATCCTGAATTTTTCCTTCTAAATCAAATGAAAGATTCTTACAGTACTTGATGATCAGGACTTCTTGTGTGTAAGAAAACCAAAGGCCACCTTTCCCAAAGGTCAAGCATTCCTTTGACCTTTTTGCTAAATAAGAAAGCCTTTGGTAGAAACTTGTGAATGCTAAAAACAATACTACAGCCAGATAACTCCCTAATAGAGAATGGTGTTTTTGAAGGCATGATTTTAAATTTTCATCTCTGTATAGGTCCTTAATTAACTTCTCTGTATAGAACCCACCAAAGCCTATTCCAATATTATTGAGAACAAAAATATGTCCTGAAAATCTAGAAGAAAGTAAGATATCTTTTAATGAATCAACAGAAATCTGCTCGGCTCATGGTAATCTTTTTCAAATGACAAATCTTACTGGACAATAAGCTGAGAACAGCATGTTTACATTTTAAACTGGGATATATTTAAATTCACATACTTGTAAAAGGGTTAATTGGGATAACCTGCATGGAGTTTTTACTCAGCATTGCAGAGTTCAAACCGGACATACACGAGGTAAATCTGGTCTGGAAGTACACCTAACATTCCCCACATGACATTTTCATTAAATTAAATAATGCCATTAAAATAATAATAAATCACATGATTTTAAATCAAATTTTGACTTCAGGCTTTATTTGAAAAAAAAAAATCTAAAGCCTTGAATGCGTTATGCCTGATACACACCTGGTAATTATAACCAGTGTTAGTGTTAATAAGAACTGTCTCTGACTGAGTGCTCCTTATATGGCAAGTGTCATTCTGAGAATTTTACTATTTAGATAAACAGTGTCTTTGTGAACAGTTCCTTCTATCCATTTGAGGTATTTGCGGAAGCAGATCCCCTTAGAGATTCAATAAGTTTGTCCTGTATCTGTAGCTAAGCCCTAACTGGTAAAGATTTGAAGCCAACCTTGTCCAATACCCAAAGCGTGGTCTTTTGTACACTAATAGAGTCTGTTTGAAATAGTAAATTACTCAAAGGAGGATGAGTCTACATCCACAACAGTCACTTTTCTGCATTTGTAGAAAGTAAATTATCTCTGTGTGATTATGTGTGAAAATGATATTTTGACATAATAGGAAAGTATTTCCTAAAGGAAACAATAAATTTACTCCTAATAAATATTTTAAAAAATAATTGCCTTTAATTTTTTTTCTTAAAAATTAGCAAAAAATTTACTGATCCAATTTGAATCAAATTTGTTTCAAATTGATAGAATACATTCATATTTATCTATTCTACTAGAATACCAATTATCATTTTTTTCTAAGAATTTAAAACAGTTCATTAATTTTCTAAATATCATTTGTAGACAAGCACTAAAAAGTCTTCCAAATCATACACACCAGAATTTAAAGTCTGGAAGGGTCACTTAAAATTTATTTCAAGGAGATCTTACCAGAAGTTGTCTTGACTACTTCAGTGGTATTTCTCAGTCCAACAAATGAAAATTGATAGAGCCTCCAAGATCTTGTGTCGCCCACTTCAACAGAACTACGCTTCCACTGGTAGACAATTTCTTCACGTGGATAGCCATCTACAATGAGATGGGAAAGCTCACATTACAAGACAACAAATGAATATATGTAGCAACCATTTTCTATGAACAAGACACTGAGGTGACTAATAAGAGTGTCATAAATCAGATGACCATCCTGATAACTAAGATCTCTTGCAGTAGTCCAGATGACTATAATAGCATTGCATGTTAATGTAGACTAAGAATCAGAAATCAGAAGGGTCAAAATTATCCTGGTTAAATTGCGTAGAAGATATACTGTATATGATTTCCTTTATGCTCTATCCACATTTTACATCACCTTGGAAAATTTATAAGAAGTGACCAGTATAAATTAACAAGTGAATAAGCAATATATTATTTTGCAGTGAAGGATGTCAACAGAGGAAGATTTTGGGAGTCAGGTACAAATAAAAAATAAGAAGAAATAGTAGACTCAAGGCTTCCAGGGTTAAAAATATTTGGGAAAATTGCAGTTCTTTATATTATTATCCCTTCTTTTGTTTAGACTAATTTAACGTATACATATACACGAAGCAGTCAGTAGGGATGCCAAGGGGAAAGATGCTAATTATCTTGATGCTAATTATCTTGAGAGCAGAAATTCTTCATGAAAAAGGGATTACACTGAAAAGTGAGGTAATGTAGTGATTATGAAGACAATTTTCCAAAGCAGAATACCCTGGGAAAATTTCTTAATTTTTTCTAAATTGTTTCTGTTTGAAAATGATAATACTACTTAGTGGGCAGAATACATTTCTTGAATGGGAAATATTATTAAGCTAAAGTTAGAATATACTTTCTCAAATACAACAAAAGGAAACAAACCTAAAAATCACCTCAGCTACACATCTGCTGATAATGTTATGTAAACATAACCCTTTGCTATAAAATATGATTCACTCCTTGTAGTAAAATCTCATATTTACCACTTTTTTTAATCTCTTATCTAATTTTTTTCCTATTATGTTCGGGTAAATCGGGACAGAAAAAAAAGATGATCCCTTACACAGTCATTGGGAATGTATGTGGTGGAATGGATTGAATACTGAGGAAAAGAACAATTAGTGAATTTTCTGTAGAGAATGACCTGCTGACTGATTTTTTTATGTAAGGAAGTAATATTATGTTGGGCTTAAGGCCCAGCGCAAATCATCCCAGAAGTGACGGCGCAGAAATCACCATTTCTCAGGTTTTAGATTACTCAGAGAGAAGTAGTCTCACTTAAAAAACTAAAGATAAAAGAGTTAATCTCTGTAAAGCCCAGGGAAGCATTAACTTTATAATTAAATGTGTTCTACTTTTAGATGAAGTAAAATATGAGAAAAGATTTACAATATAATTTCTGTAAATATGTATGATGTACATTTATATTTTTCCTCTGATTTCTACTGCAATTGATGCAACAATGAGTAAGTGACTGCTTCTCTGGTCACTCATTTCTTTTTTATTTATAATCATGGTTTCATTGTTCCTAAGAGTGTTCGTAAATATTTGGCTGGAAAATTATATTTATAAACATACATTTAAAGTGTCAGTTTTTATTTTGTCTAATATACACAACTGGCAGATTATAAGTAAAGAGGAGATGACCAATGTAACATAGATGCTGGACAAATAGTAAAGCAAACATTTTGAGAAACCGAGGGTTGCTTGTTTGCATTCTGACATCTGCAGAGATTATTAAAATTTAATCTGGGTTAGAATTATAATGGATCTTCTCTGTATTTTATATTATTTAATAACAGTAGTTATTAATAAGTCATGCTTTTATTGAATCTCACTGTGTCAGTATAACAAGCATTTCAAATATGGCAGAAAACATTATTTTTCTGTAGTTGGTGCTCATTAGCAGCACTCTTCTACTGCATCCACTGAAGGACGAGGTAGAAGATGCATAATCAACCATTGCAGCCTTTCTATTGAGTCCTGCCTTGGCAGTACAACCCATCTCAGCAGAAGGCTTCCAGCACCACTGACAAATCATCAGACGTTTGCAGTCCATTGAAGACTATTTGTAATTCCTAATACAGTAGACCCATTTCCATAAACGGGACAAGTTGGAGTTGTGAAAAAAAGGGACTGCCAAAATCTGCAAAGTCAACAGCATAGATTAGTGCCATTTTGCAATTGTCTGTAATTTTCCTTATTAATTGAAATTAAAATCAGAAAGACTAGGTGAGAGATGATACAAAATACAGAAGAAGTATTACTTACAACTGGAGAACTCCAGGGGGCAGGAGTGTTCATCCATGGGGAAGTTGTGCAACTGTAATTGGCACTCAGCGTCAATTGTCAACCTAAGTAGAAGGACATTAAAAATAAATTGAAAGATTATAAGTGTAATTTAAAAATACACATACACAGAATTTCTTGAGTATAATTTCACATTCTGGTGAGTAACACAAAATAATGTTCTCTAAAGAAATTCATCATATTAAGTAAAAATAAATTAAAACTAAATAGAAGTCAGGCATGGTGGCACATGCCCTCAGTACTTGGGAAACTGAGTCAGGAGGAGAGCAGTGAGCTTGAGGCCAACCTGAGCTACCTAGTGAGTCCAGGGGCAGCCTGGAATACATAAGAAGACCCAGTTTCAGGGCAGAAAAGAAGAATAAATTGAATCTATTCATTTTTCCAGACCAAACCATAACATCCCTTTGTCCTCAATTACATTTATTCCTAATCTGTATTATTTACGTTTTGTTGGGGTTCTTTGGAGGGGATTAATTGCACAATAAGATTGCTCAGTGAATATATTTAACTTAATAAATTTTTAAGAATTTAAGCTCATGTACTGCTTGCATATAAATGAATGCTGACAATTCTCAAACCATACCTGCTAATTAAATCAGGACTTTCTGATTATAAGGACTTGTTAGTTGTTGGCTTTATATTTCTATAAGTTTAAAAATGCGTATGTCACACCATAAAGTTTTATATATTTTTACAACCGAACACTATGAAATCATTAAATAGTATGATATGGGGTAAAGAGAGATCTGTAGCAAACATTGTTATATTATTATTATAATATATTATATATAGAAATATTATTATATACACATCCACAGACATATTAGAAAAATGTTTGCTGGTGAGTCTCAATTAGTTTACATCTGGTAAGCTTATTAAATATATATGTGTGTGTGTGTGTGTGTGTGTGTGTGTGTGTGTGTGCAGAGAGGGGGGGGGGAGAGAGGGAGAGAAAGAAAGAGAGAAAGTCTTAAATCCTGGGGTAGGATTTTAGGAGGGAAAATAAGGAAATCCAGGTATTTTGATCGCCTTTGGAGAAATGCAGATATAATACCAAAATGTAATGTTAATGGGTTGAAATTTTTAAAAATTTCGTATTACTAGTTCTATTTCCTTACAGTATACAGAAACCACTATTCAAATTAGAAAAATATTTTTATAAAATTTTATTTTAAAAGATTCTTCAATTAAGGTGACTTTTAATTGGAAAGGTTTTACTATTCTGTTTTATAATAGAACAATAACTTATCGTGGAATATATCCTTAATTGTCTGTGAAGATGTGGATTAAAGTGAGTTGTTTCTTCATTTAGTAAGTTTTATTGTACGTTTTTGCTCTTGAATTTCTGCAATGTCACATAACTATTGGCAAAGTTGAGAGACAGACTTAGGTTTATTTGCCTCCAAAGCTAGACGTTTTCATCATTGTCACTTTCATAATTACCTGCTCTTAAAAAGTAAAGTTTTTTTTATAAATGAAATACCAATTAAATTTGATATTTATTAGTGTTATCTCCCCAAGTTATGCTGGAATTATTAAAATTGGAAGTAATATAGCTAGATCACAAATACAAATATTGATACAGACATATATCTGTGCACACATGTGTGTACGTGCACACACAGTTCATTGTAGATAAGCCATCTGAATAAAATCTATATATATAAACTGATAATAATTCAAGCCTTAATTAAAACTCATTAGCGACATTTTTGAGGTGGGTTCTATAACTAAATATTGTAGTGATTCCTGAAATTAATAGAAGTCAACCATGACTACAATTTTATGAGAACAATAAAAAGGCTTGAGATAAGGTGTCTGACTTCATATTTCAGAAGCTAGACTGAGCTCCGCTTTATGAGATAGACTTTCATTTCTACTAGTTTCTTAATTCCAGTCATTGCCTTATCTCTAATTTCTTAAAACCCTTGATGAACACAAAACAGATGCAATGAATTTCTTTTGTCATTAGGAGCATTTTCCCTAATAGGTGATTTAATTCTGATAAAGGATCTGGGTCCATTGTACAGTATTATGTTTTGTATGTTCGACATTATATAAAGCAGGGAATATGCCACATGTACATGGCATGAACAACTTGCAAGCTAGAAGTTCTAGAATACTAAGATGTAAAAGAATCATATTCACTTTTTTACTGAAAATGTACAAATAATTATAATATTTGGTGTGCTTATTATGCATGAGGCTCTATGTTAAGTATTTTACCCTATTTCATCTTTGTAACAATCCTGTGGGGTAAGAATGATTATCTATGTTTTATAAAAATTAAGTGATGAAAGGTAAAAGAATGTGCTCAGTTGTTGTGGCAAAGGAGGGGGAGATGTGCTGTGGCATCTTGATGCCGTCTTTCCTAAAATTTTCCATCATTTCTCAATTAATTCATCTAAATAAAAAATGTAAGCAAGTAAAATCATCATGATTACTATGCAAGCAAATCTTTGAGATTATGTTCTGGAACAAAGAACCTGTTCCCATATCGCTTCCCTTTAGTCTCTGTAAATAGATATTCTGGAGGGTTGCTCAACATCATACAGATAGCAAGACAGAGAGCAAAGAACCATAGTCAGATCTCTCTGATTTCTAAGCATACGTACTTATCTGTTATGCTATTTAATAATATACTGTCACCAACAAGAAACTTCAATGCAAAATATATTTTAAATGCGTGTGAATAAGATATGGGCTAAAATAATACCATAAAATAATGGAAATGCCATAAGATGAGCTAAGACAAATAATATCAATAAGTATGTAAAAGGTGATAGGGGAATCAGAGGGGGAGGTGGAGGGGGAGGGAAGGGGATTAGGAAAAAAAAACTGTAGTATGTACATGTAACTGCTCTCTGAGATGATTGTAAACTGCATGAATTGCAAACATATACTAATAACATAAATTTTAAGAATTGTTTTAATTTAAAAAATAATGTAAATAGAAAACTTTTTGAATGTTACCTAATATTTAAATTCAAAGGATATAGCTCCCATAAACTTTTCTTAAAAGATGTTTATTCCTCAAATAGACAGTAAATTAATTCACACAGCATATTAATATGAAGATAGGGTGCCTGGAGATGTAAGTAATAAATTCTAGGTTTCTGTCATTGTGTAGCTAAAAAAGGAAGAGTGTGTGGAGACTTCTGTGTCAGAAGTTCTCCTTCAGCAATGATTTCCTTAAAATGAAAACATCTCCAAATATGAGAACTGGTGGTCCCAAGGATGACTGACTGTTAGCTTCCATAGTCTGACGCAGAAGGACGAACATCCGAAAGCTGTGACTGGCGCAAAGGTCAGGCAGTCTCATAAAGGCAAGGGAAATTTCATGTCAGTTGTGAGAAAACAACCTTGTCACTTCACATTAGCTGTAGAAAACAAATTCTACCCACCTGTGCGGGCTGCGTGCTTTGAAAAAGCTCACTGGTAGTGGGAAAAAACTAACTTTTCAGTGTCACATGCTATTTTAATCAAACATGCGAAGCCTGGTGTTGGCTTGGAATTTCCTTCTTTTTTTTTTTTTAAGGAATGTGGTTGATTTTTTTGTTGTTGTTGTTCTATTCGTAGCAATTACTCTTTTCTTTTCCCAAGAGAATACCTTAGCGTGTAGAGCACTCGACCGTCATTCCAAATTCTCAGCATCCTATTGGGAGTGGTTATCCAATGCGCATCAGCTTTCTTGGAGTTTCTGAAGAAAGTGTCTGGAATCCAGATTTTCCCAACCATATTGCTGTTTAATCGAAGGACTTTAATGGTGCTGTTAAATTTCAGACGTCTGTCATACCATGTTTGGGCAAAAAAAATATCAATTGTATATTCCTGTTTTAAAGAAAAGCATAAAAAATTACAGAACATTTTTAATACAGTAAGAATGTGCCATAGAGTGAGCATCTTATTCTTCTGCAATTGTCAATGTGAGGCAAAGCTACTTTGGCTTTGAATAATATAAAAGAAAGAAGTACCTTTGTTGAGAAGTTTATTGCTTCAACCATATTTTATAGGCCAGTTTGATATTTTTATGAAAAATTATATTTGTCTCAATGAATTCTGACAAAACATGATCGCTTAGGTATGATCCTGTTTTCATATCTGTAGATCGGTTTATAATGATGTTTCGAACCAGCTAATCTTTCGCTAGGGAGCGCTGTCTTAGGTCAAGAGCAACCTCTCCACCCTAACCCACCCTGCCAGGTTGTGAAACTAAATTATGTTGGACATTACCAAAAATATCCCAGGAACAGAATTTGCTATGTTCAGAAGCACTGTTGTAGAGTAAAACAAGGACTAGAATACAAACAGATAGATAGATACAGATATAGATATAAATATAATTTTTTTTTTTAGCTTGAGGTGTGGCAATCCACTTGCCTTATAATAAAATAGAGATGTTAAAGAACCTAACAAATTAGAAAATGTGAGGCTAGAAAACAGGAATACACATAAAGTGCTCTACATCACATCTGGAAGGTAGCATGCAACCAATAAAAATAACTCCTTTTTCACCATTTTTCACTATTATTGCTGCTTTTCTTTCCTCTGAACAAGATATAGTAGTAAAAAAAAAAATACAAATAAGCAAGATGTAGTTAACGAATTAAAAATAATGTTTCATACTGCACATATCTGTACCAGAAAGTATATTCTTAAATATTGTGATAACAAAAGACTATAACTGTTCCTCTCAAGTATGTGTCACTAAACTAAGAAGTTATTGACTTCAGTCAAGGCAAAGCAAATGTAGTGTGAAATTCAACCATTATGCTTAGAGTCAGAACACTGGAGTTCTATTGTGACTGTCGTGTTTAGAGATAGTCTTTGAGGAAAGCCCCTTTCATCTCTGGCTTCATTTTGCTCATCCTTACAAACAAAGAATTGACACAAATACATACTTCAATCCCTTCTAAGCTAAAACTAAGCTCCTTTACTTCTCAACTTCATCATCATCATTATTCTCACCCTAACTGTTAATCAACAGACTAGTATCATTTCATTCTTGTCATTATTAATAATCAAGTACTTATCTGTGTCAATTTTCTGACTAAATATTTTACATGTCATTTAATAAACACTTTATGTGACCAATAAAAGCAAAGAATAAACGATTGTATTAAACAAGTGTTAAATGATGTATGGCCGTGATACCTGATAGCCAGCCCTAAGTACATCTTCTATTACTATATGACTTGATTTTAATTATATCTATACATGGGAAAATTTAAGAAAATAAAAGCAACTGACTGTTATTAAAATAAAAGAACTGGGGTAAAGGTCATCCACATTTTGTAGTCTTGTTCCCTACCCTCCATTTTATGTTGAAAACTATGAAGAACTATGGAAATTATTGATTTGTCCAAGAATAGGTAGACTGCTTGATCTGACTCTGTCTCTGATCTGGACCGTTATTTGTGTCTCTGTAACCCAGCTACAGCTTCTTTGGGATTAATTGCATCTCCCCTGCAAGAAGCCAGGCTTCCTTCGTGCACTGGCTAGTTCCCCATATGACATCTATGAGTAATGAGAAAGAAGCCTATTCTTTGAAATCTTTTGTCAACCAATTGGTGATGTGCCAGGAGGCAAAATAAGGAACTTTGAATGTATTTTAGAAAAAAATCCCCACAAAACAAAAGCAAATGGAAATATTTGAGGATTAAATCCAGGATCTCACAAACATTTATGCTGGAGTAGTTCTGAGAATCGCTATTCCTAAGACAAAGCCATTCTATGTTTAAACTAACAACCTATAAGAATAAAGTTAGGCTGATACCTGCAAGTTCTCCTTCTGAAATACTTACAGTTTATATTAGAATCCTAAAGATTCTGAGAACATTAGCTAGAAAGTTGTAAAAGTAAGAATTAATGGTTAAACAAACAAGTATATTTTCATGAACTATACAGATGGTGGTATTTTATTTTTATTTTTATTTTTATTTATTTATTTATTTTTGGTACCGGGGATCGAACTCAGGGCCTCATGCTTGCGAGGCGAGCACTCTAACCACTGAGCTAAATCCCCGGCCCTCAGATGGTGATATTTTAGCACCATAATTGTGAAAAATTAAAGTTTCTTATCTCTCCCTGTCTTAATAAAGTATCTTCATTGCTAACCTGGTAAACACTACTTAAAAATTATACCATCACCATATAATGTCACATTAGTGTATTATATAATACAAAATACTAATATTTATGTTACATTATGTTGACCCCATTCTATTCTTCTCCGTCCTCTTTTACGCTATTTATTTATGGACTGACTTCAGTTTCTCATTTCAGATTTCAATGTAAAATGTTATGTAAGAACAAAGTTACGTTTATTATTACAACTGATGCACTATTTCCTCTGGGAGATATTCTAATTTGAAGCCAGCTATGCCACCCCACACTGTAATTATTCTAAAAATTCGTCATTGTATTTTATTTTGTTATGATTAGCACAGAGAAGTACACCTTCATCCTTAAATTCCAATTACGCAGCATACTTACACAAATTAATTTTACCTGTGATCATATTTAATTCTTACAACAAAAATTTCTCCAACTTTAATAATTTTTAACTTACAAGAGAACACAACTATCTTTCCCTGCCAAACTCTTGAACCTAATTTTTTATTACGTTTCTTGTTATTTCCATGCTTATGAAGTAGAAATTTTTTTATGAAACTCACCATATTGATAGCGTTCACTGGACCAATGCTATTCACATACATGTCTGTGTGAATTAATGTCGGTTTCACTGTAAAAAGAACCATAAAAATATGTATATATGGAGAGGTGTAAAATTTTATTTTCCTAGTCTTTATTTTCTAGAATAGATTTACTTACTACATTAGCTTTGATTTATTTATAACTAGTTTGGCAGTAGTTACTAATTAAATGTATGTGAATAACAATTTTGTTTTCAAAGTAGTATCTCCTTTTTGACATGTAGTTGTGATAAGACGTACCATAGCATCTTCAAACTAATTATCCTTTTCAAACCATATAAAATGAAGAAATCTGAAGAAACTATTCTCAGCTTTCACATTAAATTTCACCATTTTGTCTTCAGGCTCTGGAATCTATTTGCATATGTTGACCTGACTTGATCCAAATAGAAAAAAAACTTACTTAGCAATCTAGGAAGAATTATGCAGTAGAAATAGGAGGTGGACATAAAGAGCCAAAAGTAGCATGGATTGTTTCTGAATTATTGCTACCTAGTGATATTTTAATGACTACTTTATCCAACACAAAATCCATCCTCTTCAATGACTTCTTCGGTGATGTGGCTACACGGATGATATGAGGAAACCATATGAAAGCCCATTATATACCTATTTGTCAGACAGGACTGTTATTGGAAATCTGTAATGTGATACTTGTGAAAAAAAATGCATGTGAACCATCTTCATTTGACAATTAGTGAACAAAGATCCATCATATTTTTCTGGATCTAAATTCAGCAATTACATTTTTCCTCATCTTTTTTCATATCCCTTGAAAGTACGATGCCTAAACTTTCTGTGATAGATTGGATTCTTCGTGAATCCCAACATCTATACCCTTACCTTCGCCTCAGGGAGGTTATTTCTCTGCTTCTGGATATTTGGCTTCATCAGACTTGCTTTGGCTAGTAATATACAGGCACAGGTGTACCAATTGTAAATCTACACTGTAAGCCCTAGAACCTTCAGTTTTCGGTGTTGTTATCTTCTTTTGTCATGAAGGATGCTCCCAGCTAGTGTGCTGATTCCAGAAGGAGAAAGAGAACGAGTGACTTAGAATACTGCTGCTCTAAGTTTGAGCAGCCTGTTTTGCCTAGCCTAGTGTAGCTCAGTCCCCAGTGAAGTGCTGAGTAAATGTTTAGTGTTGTATGCCCCTGAGATCTTGTCATTGTTTGTTATGCAGCAGTAGATAACCGACATTGCCTGTCTGTGTTCCGTTTTGATTTTGGAGTTGCTTCATACCAAGTTGTCATTTGTTTCTCTTGCCTTGGTCTGGGATATCTAAGCAAATTTTAATTTTTAGCTCTCCAGCTTTACTTGAAAATGATATTTTTTTCGTGTTGAACTTAGCAACATCCATCCTACCTCCAAGCTGGAATTCTATTTATATATTCTTCATCTTAATTCTTCTGGCTGTAGAAATATGCTAATGTTTTCTCTTAAAGGGATTAATAAGGTATCATGTTTACGTATTCTCTCTACAGCGCAGCACAAAGGTGTTAGCATACCTCCTATATCAGGTCGAAGTTTGTTGTCATATCCTTCCAGCAAGTTGTTCAAGATGACAGTGACATCACCTTCGGGAACTTTGGGAGTCAAGACCCATGTCTTGTTAGACGCATAATCTTCATAGTCATCATCAGACTTTTGGCTAGTGAGGCTAAGAGAACAAAAATATTGGCCTAGAAACACACAGATTCCATCAAGTTCTCTTGACCACAACACACTGGTGCCAAAGGAAAGATTCAGCAGGGTTGCAGGAGTGTATGACACAGTGAAAACTTTCACCTGATGATTGATCTAACTAATTAAGCTGTGCAGATGGTGATGAAAATATGTTAGTACACCCTTGCCGGTTTTCCAGAGTGTTCTGTCCTTGTGTCTATAAATATACTGTGATATTATGTATTTTTGCCTTTTTCGTATTTGATGTTTTTCCTACCTACTTGCCCAGCCTCATGAAGGACTTATAAAACAAAGTACGCTCGGTGAACACACAGCTTCAGTGATCATAAAATAGTCTAAGAATTGAGGCATAATGTCTCCTTCCTTATTCTTGAAGAAGTTCCTCCAACCTATTAAAGAAAGTGAGAGAGTGATAATTAGATTCACTCCCACAAGCAGCTGCACATGCCTCTCAGCCCTCAATGGCAATACTGGGGAGAACTCAGTCTTGCTGCCTTTTCTTCCCCCGGGGTCTGTGTGTTTATGCTTTCCCTTTACTTCCAAAGAAGGAAAGAGTGGTTCATTTGTCTTTCATTGTTAAGAACCTGGTACTATGGAAAGAAATGTAGTTGTCGATATTAAGCCACACTTCATTATACTGAGGGTTCCTAAAGTAGAATTTTGTCCAAATGTTGTCATATTACCATCATATAGATAAAATTACTTATTTTGATTGATCAAAAAATCACATAATATTCTGGAATTCAGTTTCATGTGCCCAAACCTGTCAGAATTCACTTACTCAACAATTTGGATGGAAGCTAATTAAGGGTAAATATGGATAGTGAGTAGAATTATAGAGCTTACTTCTTCTTATGCCCCAAATCAGGAAAATCCATCTTCTCCCTCACACCAGATGATTATATTTCCCTGATCCGGGGACAATGCAAACTCTTGCAAAAGCTGCCATTTAAAATCTTTATCAAAATTCCAATAACATACTTCACAGAATTAGAAAAGACAATCATGAAATTTATCTGGAACCAGAAGAGACCAAGAATAGCAAAAACAATTCTGGGCAACAGGAATAAGGCAGGGGGCATCACAGTCCCCAACTTGAAATTGTATTATAAAGCTTCTGTGATAAAAACAGCATGGTACTGGCATGAAGACAGACCCGAGGACCAATGGAACAGGTTAGAAGATGCAGAAATAACTCCAAACACACTCAAATATCTCATCTTCGACAAAGGAACCAAACACCTTCACTGGAAGAAAGATAGCCTCTTTAATAAATGGTGCTGGAAAAATTGCCTTACCACATGCCGAAAACTAACACTAGATACATGTCTCTCACCATGTACTAAACTGAGATCAAAGTGAATCAAAGACCTAAACATAAAAACCGAAACAATAAATCTCCTGGAGAATAAAATAGGAAGAACTCTCGAAGACATAGGGGTTGGAAAAAAATTTATGAATAAAACTCAGGCTGCACGGGAAACAATTCAAAGAATTGATGCTTGGGACCACATCCTATTAAGAGGCTTTTGCACAGCAAAAGAAATTACTAATAGAGTAGGGCAAAAAATCACAAACTGGGAGAAAATTTTTGGCAGCTGTCCCTCAGACAAAGGTCTAACATCCACAATATATAAAGAACTCAAAAAGATCAAATTCCCCCAAATTTAAAGACCCTATCCAAAAATGGGCATCTGAAATGAATAAACATTTCTCAGATGAAGAAATAAAAATAGCAAATAAATATATGAAAAAAATGTTCAACATCATTGTTCATTCGAGAGATGCAAATTAAAAGAACACTAAGATACCGTCTCACTCCAGGAAGAATAGCTATTATCAAGAAATCAACCAATAACAAATGCTGGCGGGGCTGCGGGGAAAAAGGAACCCTCCTGCACTGTTGGTGGGAATGTAGACTGGTCCAACCACTGTGGAAATCAGTGTGGAGATTCCTCAGAAAACTACAACTAGAGGTTCCATTTGACCC
>PVJO010008576.1:0-74361 GCA_004026905.1 Hystrix cristata | reverse complement strand
TTCCTTTAAATTGCAGATGTTGGATATTTTGTTCCAGTGATGAGGAGGTGACTAATACACAGTTCTTTGCCAAGTGTTTAATTGGGTTGTTCTTTGGAGATTTTGTGGGGCTTTTGTGGGGGGGTATTGGATTGCACATTTTCCTCATACATTTTGAATATTACCTTCTCATCAGATACATAGTTTGCAAATATTTTTTTCCCATTCCATAAGATGCCTTTCCATTTTGTTGATTGCTCTCTTCACTATGCAGAAGCTTTGTTGTTTAATGTAGTTCCACTAGTTTATTTTCAATTTTATTGCTTGTGATTTGGGCCACACGTTCAAAGAAATTTTGTCCGTTCCAGTGTCTTGAAATATGTCTCCTATTTTCCTCTGATTGAGTTGATTTTTATAACTGGTGAGAGATGGGGATCTAGTTTCCTCTTTCTGCCTGTGGATATCCAATTTTCCCAATACCAATAATGAAAAAAGGCCACACTTTCTTCAGTGCATGATCTCTTAGCATCTTTATCAAAGATCAGTTCACTGTACACGTGTAGGCTTATTTCTAGTCTCTCTTTTCTGTTCAATTGTGTGCCTGTTTTACACAATACCATGCCATTTTGACAATTACAACTTTGTAGCATTCTTTGAGTCAAGTTTTATAGTGTTTCCTGTTTTGTTCTGTTTAGTCAAGATTTATTTGGCTATTTGGGTTATTTTGTGGTTCCATAAAAATGTTAGGATTGATTTTGTAGCTCTGTAAAGGATGTCATTGTTATTTTGATAGAGATTACATTGAATCTGTAGATTACTTTAGGTGGTATAGACATTTTAACTACATTAATTCTTCTGATATGTGAACATAGATGTCTTTTCACTTTTTTTGTGTGTACTCTCTTCAGTTTCTTTCAATAATCCTTTATAGTTTTCATTGGAGAGATTTATTTTTTTACCTCTTTGCTTGAATTTATTCCTGGGCATTATTTTTGTACCTATTGTTAATGGGATTACTTTCCTGATTCTATTTTGGATAATTGGTTATTAGCATATAGCAATCCTACTGATTTTGTATGTCTATTTGTATCCTAAAATTTTGCTGAATTTTTTATTAGTTCTAATATTTTTGTTCTAGTCTTTAGGAGTTTATACATATAATATCATGGCGTCTGCATACAGAAAAATTTGACTTCCCTTTTTCCAATTTGGATGTCCATCATTTCTTTCTCTTCCTTGATCACGGTGGCCAGCACAGCAAGTACTGTGTTGAATAAAAGTAGCAAAAGTGGTCCTTGTCCTATTTCAGGTCCTGAAAACTCTTCCCTGAATAGGGAACACTTTGAGTCAAGTTTTATAGTGTTTCCTGTTTTGTTCTGTTTAGTCAAGATTTATTTGGCTATTTGGGTTATTTTGTGGTTCCATAAAAATGTTAGGATTGATTTTGCAGCTCTGTAAAGAATGTCAGGGAAAAGTTTTTCATCTTTTCCTCATTCACTATAATATTAGCTGTTGGCTTATTATATGGCCTGTACTATGTTTAAGTAATTCCTTCTATAGTTAATTTTGATACAAATTCTATCATGAAGGGATGTTGAAATTCATCAATTGCCATTTCAGCATCTAATGAGATGATCATATGGTTTTTGTCCTTTATTTTGCTAACTCTGTGTATCACATTCATAAGTTTTTGTATGTTGAACTATCTTTGCATCCCAAGGATAAATCCTACTTGGTCATAGTGGATTATCCTCTTAATGTGCTGTTGAGCTTTATTGGTGAGTTTTCTGTTGAGGATTTTTACTTCTATGTTAATCAGGGGTCCTGGCCTGTAATTTTCTTTTTCGTAAGTGTCCTTGACTGGCTCTGGTATGAGGGTAATGCTGGCCTCATAAAATGAGTTTGGATGTGTTCCCATCTCTTCAAATTTTTTGAAGAGTGTGGAAGGAGAGTGTGATGTGTTTAGAATAAATGCCTGGGAACAGGAGGCACAGGTGTGTGGCTTCAAATCCAGCCAGTATAGAAGAATGTAAGATTTAGTTTGAATAAGCCTTATGTCAGTGTGATTTGCATCTGAGTTCTGTCTCTTGCTAAAAGGAAAACCTGCATTGTTCACATTTATGTCTTTCTCTTCCAGTGTTCTGCTCAGCTTCTTGCATATAGTGGATGTCGACTGAATGACTTTCACAAATGAATCTGTTTGAATACAAAATACAAAGCTCAGAACCGTGGTGATTTAGTTTCATACCTAATATCCTTGCTCCTTTCTAGATTCACCCTCTTGATATGTGTCCCACATAGTTCAGATATGAAACTGGCTTTTTAGAATTTAATTTGCTTTTTTAAGTGACAGTATAGTTCATAATACTTATAAGCTTTCTGTCCTTTTAAAATGAAATAATCAAAGTTCTTACCATGGTGCACAGAACATGGCAAGTACTCAATAAAATGGCAACCATTATCATTAACCTCTAGTTTCATTATGTGCTCTCTTTTATATTTTACCTTTAGACATTTTTCTGCTTGATTCTGGTATTACTAATGTGATGCCTGCTATTACTTTGCATCTTCTCTGATTTCATTCTCTCACTTGTTACCTTTACCACATACTATGCTAGATACTATATATATATAGTGTGTATATATAAATATATGTGTATATATATAGTGTATATATATATGTACATATATCCCCATTATTCCTCATCAAAAAGAGGGCTCTGTTTGTTTTACAAATGAAAGAGACCAGGACTCATAATGCATCTATCTTGTCCAAGATCACACATCTTTAAACAATGGATCTTGAATTTAAAGCCAAGTCTGCTCAGCTAAAAGTCCCAGACGTCACCCATGGAACCAGTGACTGGCTTTCCTTTTCTTAAAAAAAAAAAAAAAGGTGTTACTATTATTAATTCATCAGTTACATAAAATAAAAATTTAAAATTGGGAAGAATCTAGTTTGGAGTGAGCTGGAGCCAGCTTGTACTAGCTTGCAAGAGGAGTATCTCTTCCTATCTCCATGTTCAGTAACACCCCTTCCTTGTCTTGGAATCCACCACGGTTGGTGGGAATGCTTGCACCATGAAGTACAGATGAAGTTTTGTTTTTCTTTTTACCACACTGCTAGACTTAATACTAGAGACTATTTATTTTGTGCATGAGGAAACTGAAGGTCATAAGGGGCTGAGGGTTTATCCGAAATAAAACAGCCAGCTTGTGAATGAGATGGAAACATTACCCAAGTTTTTCAACCCCTATAAGCTATCTAAACTATTTTTACGTTTCCCTCTTATTTGGATATAAATATAAACAAGAGAGAAAGAGGAGAAAGGCAGGTATGGGACCATGTGGTAGTACAGGGCAACATAGATTCTGTGCTGGAAGGAACACTGAACATCATTGTATGCAGTAATTCCAACAGTAGCTGATGGCGAGAATTACCTAGGAAAATTATTTAAAGTTTTTCTGTACTACGTACAGAATAAGACACTCCAGGACAATCTGTATGCTTTGTAAGTATCTCTGGGAGTTGTGCTATAGCCAAGACTGCCATTTGGGAATTCCTTTATATCGCCCAATCTTATATCTCATGTATGAAACTTCTCTACATAATTCATGCTTTTATCCTGTCTGAGTTTAACTTTAACCTCTAAGCTTAAAATAGCTGATTCCCTAAAGTTACATTTTGATGGCGTAAGTTTTGCACATTACAATGCAGAGCAAGTTTCCAGAAACTAAGTACTGGCATTAAAAAAAAAAAAAAAAAAAAAAAAAAAAAAAAAAAAAAAAAAAAAAAAAAAAAAACTTACATTGGTATAATAAGAGAACTTTTGTTCTTGGAGTATTTATATTCAATGTCTTCTTTGGGATGCAGGAAAGGATTATCAGAAAGAGTGTGTGTGTGTGTGTGTGTGTGTGTGTGTGTGTGTGTGTGTGTGCAGAATGAGAGGGTCGCCTCAGAATGGCCTCATTTCAGGGCTCTGTGAGGAGCTAGGAGTGCTCAGGGGATGCCCTGCTTTGGCACACAGTGCAAAGGCATGGAATGTCTCACTGAAAGAAGCTAGTCGTGATTATTGGCAGGGAGAGCAATAAAAACAGAGACTTTGTTCTCAAAAGCTTGCTGAAAGCATAACATTGGGCTATTGAGACAGCCTAGTCTCTCATACACACTCCCACTGGTCTTTGCCAAGGTGCAGGACGGCCCTGCTCAGCCCAGCGCACATGGAATTGCTCCCTCTGAAAAGAACCAAGTAGCTCGCAGACAGCAATAAAGTTCTTGAAAGAATGTACCAAAGGAAAGTTTTCAGTCTTTAATTTGTTTACAACTTAAATCCAGGTTTATCGGCAAAGATGACTTGAAGGCATTCAGGATTTAGTGAGGGTTTTTTTTTTTTTCCTTGTTGAAGTCATGCAGCGCTCAAAAGATGTCAGCACCTGTAAGAACATGAATTCCTCTGGAATTGTTCTTGACTCTTTTGTAAAGATAAGAACGGAAGATACCATATTGATATTGTTGTAGCCCACAGGCATGAAAGAAGGCTCACAAAATACTCCTGGTGGCTGGACGAACTATATACCTCACTGTTGTAACAGTGTGTATTTAACTCTGGAATCTCTCCAGTTTTTTAGATAGTCTAGTGTATTAATAAGTGAGTGAATGATCTAATGGACGACTCGAAATCAGCATCTACCTGGTTATAGTGCCTGAAATGAAAGAAGAAACAACATATTCTAAATCCCTAATGGAGGAGGAAATACTCATTTATTAACTCATACATCAAAAGTTTACTTAGCACATACTAGGAACCAGAACCTGTGATGATGGTTGGGAGTGTCTGTCTCGGTGGCTCTCAGATTTGAGCATGCACCAGAATTACATGGAGAGTTCATCCAAATAGGTTTCTGGCCTCACCCCCAGAGTCTCTGATTCGTTAGTTCTGGAGTGAAGTCTAAGAACATGCATTTCTGACAAGTGCCCAGAAGATGCTGATGATCAGGGGACCTGACTTTGTTCAGGAGACCAACAAGTAAATCATTTTAATGCATGGCAATAAGCATTAAGTGCCATGAACTGCACCATGGGAACGCAGAGGGGAGCATTCCATGCAACTTCGGGATGAGGGGACCAGAGGCCAAGGTCAGGAGAGGCTTTAAAGAAGCGGTCACAATTGAACTGAGCCTTTGTTGTCAGGGGAACGGACTGGAAAGGTATCCTGGATAGAGAAGACAACACATGTGAAGGCAGGGAGGTGAAAAATGGCATGCTGGTTTTTAAGGAGCTGCGAGTAACTTGTGGCAAGAGTTGGAGAACTTAACAAATATTCACCTATAAGACACTGCACAGGCTTGCCACAGAAGAAGTGCCCAACAAATGTGTAAATGAATGAAACTGCACAGCAATATGCTAGTTACCATGGGAATTCTAGAAGGCTAACACATGTCACTGGGCTCAGACCTCAAAGAACTATCAACATTGTTTGGGGAAGAGCCACTGTTCATGCAGAGTGAGGAAGCAATGTACCAGAGACCACAGGTCAATGTTGGAGACACAGCCAGGAGGACAGCTGGAGCCACAGTGATTTCCTCTTGCCTCTACAAATGATGCACAGCCTAAGGGCCTCAGTGTTCAGGGCTAGGTTAAGTGATTTTGCCCCAGACCATACTAGATTGCCTGGAGAAAAGGAACCTGAAGCAAGTGGGCCAGTCTTTGTACTCCCCTAAGATGATTTGAAATAAAATATAGCAGAGAGCCTATTCAATCCTCTTCTGGAGGAAAGCCTATGAGAAATGCAGGACTGGACCTGTTGGTCAGCATATTGTTCAGAAGCCGAGAGAAAGAAGATGTTGTACCTAGAGAAGCAATGATGAGACGGACGGAGCACTGGCAACATTTTAGAGTCTCCAATTCCAAATATCCCTAAGGCCCAGCCAATCTTGCATTCCTACCTTTTCTGGGTGTATTGAATTTCTCAATAGCCTTCCAGTAAATTCCCCCTCTTGTTTTATTTTTGTCTCACCCAGATCAAGTTAAATTTCTGTCATTTGCTATTCGATCAGTTGTGACCGCTCCAGTCAGCAGTCGCTCAGGATCTGAAGCATGAAATGGGTGAGGAATGGACCTACGATCTGTGGCCTGAACGTATAGTGTAAGCTCTGCGAGGTGGTGCTTTGGAGTCAGCCTCAGCACAGATGGGCAGGATTTGCCCAAAGAGAAGAGCAAAAAGGCTCTACAAAATAGAGAGAACAGCATAGGAGAAAGTATGGGATTGAAAGTAAATGCTGTGCCTGGGGTGGCAGGTCAGTGGTACAGCACTTGCTTAGATGTGCAAGCCCCTGGATTGCATCCTCAGTACTGAAAAACCAGAAAAAACACAATAGGGGGGCAGGTCTATAATCCCAGTAATCAGGAGGCTGAGGCAAAAGGATCACAAGTTTGAGGCCAACCTGGGATACATAGTGACTTCGAGGCCATCTTGGACTACATAATGAGATCCTACCTAAAAAAAAAAAAAAGAGTCGAATGCTGATGAAGAGGTCTGACTGGGTGGACAGAGTATATGGGTAGTATGAAGTGTCAGATATGGAGGGGCTCACACGGCGGGTTCAGAGGATTAGGCTTTCACCTGGGCATCCTGGAGGACTAGGGAGAAAACAGGGGAAAGCAAATGTTAGTTTCTAAGAGCATGAGTCTTGTGACACATCTTTCTTTCCTTTGGTGACAGCATTTTGTCTCCTTCCCTTTCTTTCTGAGAGCAGGTTTTCTTGTGGTGGGTGCTTGTCACCAGACTGCACGGTGTTCACAGGAAAGCCATATCAGAGGAGGGCTTGGGACTGGAGAAGGGCAGCAGGACTTATCCTGGTAGGAGGCGGTCCCCGAGGCGAGGATGCAGAGACTAACAATGCCCTTAAACAAGTCATTTGCCTCATGGAGTGCCATTTTCCTGTATAAAAAATGGAGCTGATACACCCCTGTCTTCCTCATAAACTAGCCACGCAAATAACTGAGGTCAAGTGGATGAAAAAGCTTTCTGCAGTGTGAAGGTTTGTTGAGGTCGCTGCCAGATTCAATCCTTTATTTCCGAAAATCTATGCCAAAGCTCTCCTGAGTTATCACCAGCAGCGGGCTTTGATTGGATGTGTACAGTATTTCCCAAGCATTTTAAAGAGAGACTGCTTTTCCTTACATATTCTGGGCAGGCCCATCTTTTGTAAGGATTTCCTTTTTTTTTTTTTCCCCAGATCAGACAAGCTGCAATTACAAATTACTTTCAAGACATTTTAAATAGACTAGGAAAGTATGCATATGCCCTGGTCTGTGGAGACCATGTTTGCTTATCAGGTTGTCTCTTCTTTATTAATGCTTCCCAGGATCCTTTTCTTTCAGCATCTTCTTCCCTTTTACGGGAGGGCGTCCTGTGTCACAACTGACAATACACTTCCAGGAATCATCTGTCTTTTCTTTCTTGTGCACCACATTTAGTATTTTCTCATGTTTCAGTCAGGAGAGTGCAGAGACTGCAAATCCTCTGGGCCCAAGCCTGATGCTGGAAGCAGGGCACACCTGTCTGCTGCTGCCTGCTCTGCTCTGATTTATTCAGAGATGGAGCCGAATGCCCTCAGCATCTTCAGTCCTAGGAAGTCCTTGTCAGTGCGGTGATGTATATATGCCTTCAGGGAAGTGTCTAAGAGATCCATTCAAACCTGGTATCTTTCTTAACGTGGAGGAAGCAAGAGCGGTCCTCATGCTCCACAATGGCTTAAGTTCATTTGTTGTAATGGGGATGTGCGGAATTCCATTGCTACCACACTGTACATCCTGAGCTCTTCTCCACACGGTGCCATTGCAAGGTTTCCAACTTCCTGGTCCTTTTAAAGCTTTACATATGCCATAGGAGAGAGATTTCAATTGTAAAGCAAAAAGGCGCTCCATCACTTTTATCTTCACTGATTCAAGTCAGCCCATGTCCAGAAACTTTTCTGTTATCAGGCCTGCATTTTAATAGGATGATTCTAAAAAGTGCCCATTTTCCTAATTATTTCAGAATTATGTGGACGGTAATTACCATCTTCTATTAGCAGCCCTAGTGGTGGTTAGGACCAATTTCAAATGCATTCAGCAAGTGCTTTGCACTAATACATCTGCTTCATTAACTTCAATCAAAAGACACCAGTGGCTCCTCATAGCGATAAGTTCACTTTGATATATTCTCATCAAATATTGATCTGAATAGTCTGTAGGAGTGCTTAGTCGGGACATGTGAAATTTATTTACTGAATACATTATTTTTATCCCCAAACTGCCAGTCGCTATCTCTGAAAACCTAGATTTTTTTCATGGTAAAACTTTATTGGCACTTAAGGAATGACTAAAAATTTGGGGCAATTAATATGTGTCTGTAAAACTATTTTCTGTGCAAAACCTTCAACAGAAAAGGGGAAGCCCCAAATGTGTCTCCGAGGACAGGTTTTCTTTTCATTTGGTCTAATAGACTTGTTTTTTCAGAGAAACAAATATTCACAGCAATGACTGGCAGTGTAGCATCCCCTTCCCCCACGGAGGTACCCGCCTGTGAATGCCTGTTGACATGAAGTCTGGTTTTAATTTTTTGGAAACTCTTTCATAGAGAGATGACTTCTGGTACCAAAAAGAACATAGGTCCAAGAAAGACGGGGCATTTGTCTTTCAAACGTATACATCATGGACCCAAGTTCCCAATTTTGCACGGACTTCTCAGTAGCAGCTGAGGCCTGTGAGGGTGGCAGAGCAGTGAAGAGAATACAGAGCAGGAAAAAGAAGCTGTCTGAAGAGTTCTGAAGAAGGAGATAGGCGAGCTTAGTAAATAGGTTCTGACAGTCTCGTACAACTGACAAGAGACAAAGCACCGGGCATGAAATGTGAATTAGAAGGCCATTTAGCAATCAAAAATGGCAACCCTATCGGCAACTGAAAGCTGGCAGGGGAAGAAAAATCCAGAAGATGCTTCCCACCTGATTTCACTGGAGATCTGAAAGTAAGTTACAAGAGAATACAAAGGAAGCCTGTCTCTGGGAGAGGAAAAAAGATAAGTGAGAGACATGTCATTTTCCCGGGAATTAGGTATAAAATCTCCATTAAATGCTGTGTGTAGTAACTGAATGGAGAGTCAGTTGACTCCAACTCACTTGATTTAGTGAGGTCAGAAACCTTGAGACTGCCTGGAATTCTTCAGCAAATATTTACTAGCCACCTACTATATGCAGAAACTCCAAGACTAAGAGTGTCTCAGGTTCTAGACACAACTCGAAAGGCCATTTGGGAGAAAGAACGTTCTCAGCCGCACACACCTAAAGAAGGCCTGCCTTGGGCATGCTTCCCCAAAGGCAAAGGCCGTGGACAGGATCTTACACTCTCAAGTTTTGCACGCCTGTTTGCATGAGTATGTACTAGCACAGTGAGTATGCAGGGTTGGTAATAGGACTTCCATGGTACACAGAAACGCCAGCTCCATAGGTTCAGTGACTTACTCAAGCTCGCACAGCTAGTAACTATCACAATCAAAGCTACAATGATGATTTCATGATTCCAAACCAGAAACTCATTCAATAATGCCATATTTCACACCTTCCCAATGTATTATAATCCAAATGTGTATAGCACACGCACAGTGTTGTACGCTTACCTATTTATGTATGTCAATATGTCTCATATGTCTTTGCAGCGATTAGTAACTGAGCAATTGCTGTTTACTGAGTGGCAACTGTGGTGGGCACTATATTGAATAGTTTAGAGTTTTATCTTATTTATTCCACAACAACCCTATAAGATATGGACTCCTTTGGATGAAGAAACTGAGGTTCAGAAGGTGAAACACTCAGTTCAAGGTCTCACACTTTATGTGAAAATCCATGTCTCTTCTGGATAATGTGGATTCATTTCCCTGTCATGTGTGCACATTCATTTATACTCTCTCTCCTCTGTCTCTCTGGCTTTCTGTCTCTATATATGTGCACATTACTCTCTCCATGTAGGCTGTATGCTGTGCAACTTTACTGATGTGGGATAGAAGCAATAAAGATAGGCAGGAAGGAGACAGGCAAATCATAATTTTAAAGTTGTACTTTTAAGAAAAACTGAAGCTTTAGAACATGAGAATTAGTTCTTTTTTTCCTTATAAGAAAAAACAAATTCCTAAGGATCTTAAGGAAAGAAAAAAAAAATGATAAATGGGCTCCGCGCCCATGCTTTTTATCTGTAAATCGAGTTCCGTCCTACCCCCATCCTCAAGAAAGCCTCCTAGTAAGCAGGCAACATATCCCAGCTTCAAATACATGTAAACGATTTGCATTCTAACATAGCCCTCCTGATCGGTAACACTGCAGACAATGGAAAACAATCCTAGAATCCTGAAGACACTCTGAGATTACATACATTTACCCAACTCTAAGCCACAATATACCTCTATCTCTTGAGGGTCCACACTCTATTCTCTCTGGGTTCTCTCACTGACACGACTTGAAAGTTCTATCTCTATGACAGAAGTCAATGGACTGCCTGCCCCGTGGGTGAAATCAGTTGAGGCTCCCTACCTCCGCACTGAGGAACTTCACTGGACCCTGTATGGTGACAAGACGATCCAATAACACAGTCAAATATATATGACGCCCAACGTAGTGGACAGGCACACACAGGACAAGGAAGGGTAGAAGTGATCTCTCCAGTCATTTGAGTTATTGAGCTGAAGTCAGCCCTCATTGTTTACACTTGACAGCAAAAGGCCTTTTTAACGAAAAAATTTGGAAAGAAGACTTTGGAAGGTGGCGGACATTTTCCTGACCTGACAAAAGGTAGTTCATTTCAGAGTCATGGAAAATAATATACTTGAAGGTGGGAAGACAAGCTAAGACTGACAACGGGAGCTGTATATGTGGCTAGAGAGGAGGGAAGTTTTCAAAAAGCATGAGAAGTGATGGTAACAGAGGAACACGAGTAATTCAGTACAGAATTGAGCTGTATGTTGTAGAGAATAAAATGGGAAACATTGCATGTTGTCTTTCATTACTTTAAAATAACACTGAGACTCTCCTGAAGGTTTATAATTATAAATCCAAAGGATCATTATACTGCATTAGGGTGGATAATTACTAATTACTAACCTGATTTGGATCAAGGTGAATTCAGCTTTTTTCATCAAAGTGTAATTATTCTTTATTCAAGCTTTTTCCAGATCTAGATTCTCTTTGATAGAAGTGGAAATAGCGCATTCTTTCTAAAATAGTACATATATTTATTGACTACCACAGATCCTTAATTGTAAACTGAATTTTTGCTTTCCTGGGGTCACTGGAGGGTTTAGTCCGTAACTGAACAATGCTTTAATGAATGTAATTTGGTGGCTCTACTTGCTAATGTGACTAGTTCCTAGTGTTTATTTCATTTCAAAATTGGACACGATCAGATATGGAAACATAATTACACTGTGTAGAAATAAGCCCCAAGATTTCCAGATCTGACAGAAGAAAGCTTGTGGGCATGTAATTAAGAGAGAGGGGAAAAGTTGACCTACTTTTACTGAGTTTCAGGGATCAACCTGTATATCTGACTGTGGATCAATCCATCGCCTTGTCTTTTCTTCTCCTAATAATCCTGACCTCATTTTCTATTGTTTGCACTAATGAACTAATTTGTAGTCTAATTCTGTTGATTTAGAAATCCAAATAAATGGGAGATCGGGAAGTGTCAATTAAGCAATCTGTGGAATTTCTGTCACAAAGATTTCTTTGTTAGCCTCATTTTGCATTTGGTATGTGAAATTAATTTGGGGGCAGAGGTAATGGGAGAGAATGGTGCCCGTCACGAGGTCGCTGTAAGAGACAATTCAATGTAGAACTTGCCAAATGCAACTAAATGTCTTCTTTATTTTAAAGGACTATCAGTATTGAAATTAACCATCTGGGAACAGTCAAAATTCTTGATGGCCGTCCACATTATAAAGAATAAAGATGAGATTCCTTATCTCTGCATTCCAGGCCCCAGTTTAACTTCCAGGTAAGGAGGAATTTGGTGGAAATAATTGTCTGTGAGGCCTATGGAGCATCCAGATAGAGACGTTCAATAAGCTATTATGGTCTAAGGCCCAAGAGAGATGTCTGGACTAGAGATCTATCTGGAGGCCATTAGCATAGGAAGTAGAAATTTCTAATAGAATTGCTGTGATGATAAAAATGTTCAATATTTGTACTCTCTGGTAGGATAACTGCTGGCCACGTGTGGCTTTTGAGCACTTGAAATGTGGCTAGTGTGACTGGAGAACTGAATGAATTTTTATTTTATATTAATTTAAATGTAAATGTCCACACATGGCTAGTGGCTACAATGTTGGACAGCACACAAATAGAGGAAAATTGAAGACCAGCAGATGGAAGATGAGGTTACCCAGAAAGGTTGTGTAGAGTGGGAAGGGAGGAGAGTCTCAAAAAGAGCTATAAGAGAATAGATGAGCATGTCAGGGAAGGGTAGATGAACTGGAGCCCACAGAGGAACCTGATTAGGAAGAACTAATGTGGGAACCCAGGAGGTCGATAGACAACGGAAAATAAAAATGCAAAATGAAGAGGTGAACAGTGTCAAATACTGCCGAGAGGTCAGGTTGAATGAAGACTTTTATAGGGACCATAATTTACTCTTGCAATAGTTGCAAAATAAGTACTAAGAGATACACAGACGCATGTCATCCTCAAAAGACATAAAATGCTTTGGAAATGACTGTTTTTAAAAGATGTCTAGGATTTTGTCTGTGAAAGTGAAACTTCTATTTCAGCGAGTCTGCATATGGTACATTTTCAAACAGGTGTTTGAAAACAAGCAACTTAATTCAGTCAATGCTCTGCTTGGTAACAGGATGCTAATGAGGAGTTTTCAAAGTAACCACTTGTTTGATCAAATTTAACCATTTGGGGTCTTTTCAAGGCAATTTATGTGCTGTGAGGAGCTGGCTATAAACTTGTCTCGAGGATGGATGTGGAAACTGTATTCAGCAGAAAGCCCAAAGTAATAACACGGATATTTTCTTGACTATCTATTGAAGTGGCTAAGGCTTAGGCTGCACATCTCTGAAAGGAGAGTCCTTTGAGATCAATGCCTATGTTTTGCAAGCATTGCCGGAACCTTCTTCAACTTGTCCATCTGCCATTTCTTTCCTTGACTAGTTTGAACTCTTTACAATCCCACGTAAAATCCCCACGGTTCACTAACTTTTAAAGAGCAATATTTCTTCCCCACCTCATTTTGTGACAACTCACACAATGAAGTCACACAACTGAAATATCTTGTCTTGAGCTTGAGAGCTTTCAGTTGAGAAGAAAATAAGCCATATAGAACTCTCCTCAAAAGCATTCAGATTAGCTCATTGTGCAACAGTCATTCAGGGGGAAATACAAATGCAGACATGTTAATTCACTACCCAATCACTCCTAAGTGATATGTCCAGAGAGCTCTGTTTAGTGAGCTTAGCTGAAAGATCTGTTTTCTTATTTCCCAAGTGTATGCACCCCAGTGCCTTCCTCCTGCCACTCATGGTCGTCCCTCTTGATTTACTGCAACTGCTGTGTGACCCTGACTAATTCAATCTACTTTCTTGCAAACGCCAGCTTCACAAAGGCGCTAGGGGTTGACAGTTTGGAGCTCCTCTTTCAGCAAAAGTGTTACCATACGCTTTGCAGTACACAAAACCAAGGAGATGTGTGAATCCTTTTGCAAAACCAAACTTCACACTGAGCCGTTCCCCTGGGGCTTTGATAGAGAAAAGCTAGTGCACGTGGAGATTTAAAGGTAAGATATTCATTCTAAAGGTGTTAGCATGAGACACAAGTCAACAAGAAGCCATTATTACTTTGGACATGCAGTTATAAATCCAATGAGCATGGTGGTGTCTTCACAAAGTTTTCTCACTGTCCCTCTGATGAAAATACGTCTAAAATAACATTATCAAGCTCAAGGTAATTGGTTTAAATTTTCACCAGTGCGTTTCAGGGCTAGCAACTTTTCTTTTGGGGATTTCATCAAAGTATTTATTTTCATCCCCATCTGTTACAAATGATAGAAAATTCAGTCTCAACAGTGTTTTGGCAGTCTCCTCCTCACCTCTGGATTATACGGGAGACAGAGAAGCTATTTAGTGCTGCAGATGTAATGATGGGTCTCTGTTCTTCAGTCCACCACGGCCCTCGCTCATGACCAGCCTACCTCACTCAAACGTGAGCGGCTCTCTGCCCTTTATGTCCAGCTTAAGCAAAAAATTTAACAGCACTCACAAACTAAAGTTTTCAGTGTCCATCTGTACCACATAGCCATCTTCCCTTTGGAGGTTTGGCATGGAAGCAGGGAAAAAATAACTCCCATTCAAGGAATTTGCTACCAAAACGAAACTTAAAACCACTTGTAATCCCTAGGGGAATCCATGGAGTATTCCCAGTTAGGCCACTCCTCACTTTTTGGTCTATGCATCAGTTTCCTCTCTTCAAATCCAGTATTATTTCTTGAGGGGTTCTACTACTGAAGCATGCAAACTCTGAACTAGGCGCATAGAAGTTGGCAGGGCAAGCAAATATTCGGAAATCAACTATGTCCAACGAGGTGCTTCTTTTACTAACAAATACATTATAATACTTATTTTACTATCTCGAAAAGAAAGTGATATCAATCTACATACTTATATAATTAGGATGTATGATATAATTCATAGCCAGAACTCTATCATAAAGGATACATTTTTTAAAATTAGTGGAATTTGTACCTCCTGGAAATTTTAATGTTTACTAAAATTTGCAACAAATATTATGGAAAATTGAACTTAGTTCCAAATACAAATTGGTATTAACAGTTTTTATACCTACAATAGAGTCTGTTGGGACACTCCAAAACTAGTGCAGAAAATGGCATTAGTCTTCTTTCGTGCAAACCCTGTTCTAGTAGTGTAGGCTATCTAGGCTGTCGGGCCACTATTCACTGAATGCCTATAGTTCTGCCTAATTCTTGAGAAAAAAAAATTAACACTCCTCCAAAGTGCTTCCTGGGATAGAGGTGTTCTATTCCAGTCTAGAACTGGTGGCTTAGATCTTAGAATGCAATGCTTGGATGTGGAAGCCAATATCATCTATTGATTTTTTAAAATTTCCTACGACAACCAAAATATATGTCCATCAACAGATGAATGGATAAAGCAAATGTATTTATACACAACGGAGTACTACTCTGCCATAAAGAAGGATAAGTTTGAGTTATTAGTAGGAAAGTGGATGCACCTTGGGAGCATAACATGAAATGAAATAAATCAGACACACAACCTTAACTATCACCTGGTTTATCTTATCTGGGTTTCTAACCCAAAATATAAATAATTTAAAAAAACAAAATAAAAGATAGATAATAAGAAACAGGGAGATAGATCACTTGCAAATGTGAAAGGGACCAAGAGATGAAGAGAGGGAGAAGTAGCAAGAATTCAGATGTGTTATGCACACATATCAACTCCCCGTGAGGAAAGTAATCATCATGTACTGCAGACATGTACTAATAAAAGTTTTAAATTAAAAAGAAGAATAAGATGAAATTAGTTTCTCAGTTGATTTTAGGCTATCTTGTTTCACAAATTATACAAATAAAAAATACTATGGAAACACCCAGACTTTAAATCGAGTTAAGCATATGCAGGAAGACTTGAGCTTTCTTTTCCATCCCAGTTTATCTACCATTCCCACACTAACACCAAGGGACTGTTATTACTTGAAACTGTGCTGTCACTAAAAGCAGTGACTCAAATTTATCTTTCCTGAACATTACCTCTAACTCTTCCAGCTACCTTCGTGCATGCCCAGTGAGGGCATTAAATTCACTCCCACTCCTGGAGACATTCAGTCCGTCAACCTTTCTACTTTTTAACCTATTGATCAGCTCTCAACTTTGTTTGCTGCCCTCATTCTCCAGCTTAGATTTCACATTCTATCACCTCAATAATACTTTTGCCATTATCCTAGTCCCTCAGACTTATCTATCTTTCACTGCACTAATCTGGCCAAACCCAACAAGAGCTAAACTCACATACCCACTTTTTCTCTCCCTGACCTGAAGAATCCTGGAACTACAGGAGAAAATCCTAAAAGGGTGAACATTTATATTACTATAAATTCATGGTCACAAACCTTAAGTCAGTCCTCCACACTGCCGAGCACTCTTATTCTATTCCTCCTCTCGACTGACTCTTCCATTTTTCTCTAAGGGCTATTTTCAAGCATGATCACTCACTTCCAAAGCTCACCTTCCCTTATCTCTATGTAAGAAGATCCAGAAGTTGTCAGACAAAAGTCCTCAGTTGCTGTATATCCCATGTTACAAGCTACCAGTGTCTGTACCAGTCTTCTCCTTCTTCCTTCTTGTCACAACAGAGATTTTCTTCTTTAATTAAAAATAATCTGTACAAAAACTTCTCTCTAAATTTGTTTCCTTTGCTTTCCATACATTCTCATGTGTATTCATTGCTTAGCTTATCCCAGTCTGTCTCAGATTCCCAATTCTCCATTCATGCCATTTTTATCCATGTCACCAAGGCTCAACCATTAAATTTTGGCTATACCACTTCACTTGGATGAGTTCATTTACCTCTAAGCTTTAGCTTTTTCATTGATGAAATGAAAATATGAGTATCTAACTTGCAACGTTGCCTGGGATACTGAATGATATGACGTCCATGGAATTCTTATAAATGTGCCTGAAACACAGTGTACACTTCCCAAATGCTAGTACAGTAGTAGCAAAAGAAGCAGTACTATTAATAAATGCAATAAGAAGTCCATAGTTGTCCTTCTCTGTGACTCCTCAGCACCTTTGCCTCAGTTAGCCATGCAAAATACTGGCTTCCTGCTCTATTGATTTATGCGAATGACTTTATATTGCTGTGATATTTTCCTTTTAGCCTAAATGATATGCATTTACTCTGCCAGATATTTTCCATTTTTCTTTGTTCTCATAGGACTGTGGTAACATAAAGAGTGTGTTAAATGACTCTTGTAGAAAATTTTACTTCCAATTTGGGTTTTGCTTGCAATGAGGTGCTGAGCAGAGCTGTGATTTTTTTTGTTGTTGTTTTTTGATTCTGCTATACTTTATATTCTCAACTCACCCTGAGCAACTCAGAGACTTTAGAGTTTAATCATTTGGCACACAAGACATGTAAATTGTACATAATATATTGCAAGACCCGTAAAGGTAGAAACCATGACTCATTCATCTCTACATCCCATGGTGTGGGACAGGAGGCTTAACGTGTAACGAGCCTCAATAAACGTGCTTTGAATCAAACTAAAATTGGAGAGAACAAGCTGAATACTCAACTTGACAGTCACTAAAGTACATCTTCCAGAGTAAAATTTAAACCGATCTTTAGAAGGTCTTCTCTTGCTGATTAAGCAACCTATTTGCTAAAATGCTGTCTTTCCTTTCCTTTGTTAGCTAACATTGAAAGTTTTTCCATCAGTCCTCTTTATAGAGCAGCTAGCCCCTTAAATAATTAGTATATACACATCACTCCTGTTTAGATGGTGCCATCCCTCATTGGAAATTTTCATATTAGGGCATCAGCAAAAGACTTCGGATGTCATGCAAAATTAAATGGAGGTAGATCAAGTACAGACAGTGAACTAAAGGAACATACTTTTCCACAGAGTCAGAATGAGGCCCTACTGAGGCCAGCACAGTGCCTACACTCTGAGATCTTCATATACAGCCTGTCATTTTTCTCTACAGATGATGCATGCACTGGGAATAGACACTTCAAACTTAATATGGACAGGTTTTATTTCTTCATCTCAGCCTTGGCATGGCAACAGGGTAGGTCAATGCACATACACATGCACACGTGTGTGTGTGTACATGTAAATATGCAGAAAATAACAATTTTCCAAATGAAATATTGCATGAAACTCTGATAATATAAACCATATTTTAAAAAGTACCTGGCCTTACTGAAACAAGAGACCTGGAGTCCTTCTTGGTTCACCCACAGTGGGCTCTAAGGCATCTTTACAGAAGTCCAGGACTTTGTAGATGTGGTCTGTAGTTGAATTTTTTCACTGGATTCTTACAGTAGAAGATTGGAATTCAGAATGTAATGATGCAAAAGGCTCCATCTTTTATACCATTCTGTCTTACCATGTACCAAGCTACAAAGAAAGAACATGAGGTTTGGGATATAGGTGTAGGAGAAGAATGCACCTGCCAAAGAGGCAGCAAATAATGGAAAGAGAATGAAAGGGTAAAGAAAAAGCAAGTTGAAGCATGAAGGCTGAAACAAGTTCTGGGTTTTCCTTCATAAGAGATCAAGGAAAATGAGGATTTAAGCATGTTTTTGGATTTAGCGACATAGAATTCATTATTAATTTGGGGGAAAGCTAGTGTGTGGCATGGTGGGCTGGGAACTGGATTGATCTGAGCTGAAGACTGAATGGGAGGAGAGAAACTGGAGACAATGAGAATAAGCAACCTATCTAGAACTTCCATTGGACTGTATGGAAGAAGAGAGGACAGTAAATGGAGGCTTATTTTTCTTTCAATGAAAGGAACTAAGCATCTATGAAAGCTGATACAAATCACTCACTAAGAGTTCAAGGTTGAAAATAATAAAAGCAATTAACAATATACAGATCCTGGTGAAGCAGGAGGTGCTGGCATTTGAAGCCCAAGTTGAATGTCTGGCCTCATGGTGTAGGAAGGATAAGCTTCGTGTTATGACAAAAATGAAGGATGGTGACGCGGGTGTAGTCCAGGTTGAGGCAGACTTGTGTATCCGATCTTCCACTTCTACAGCTTCCTTTTTCCTGATAAGACAGCAAAAAAGGTCACCATTGAAGACTGACTTGGAGCAAAGCTCAGATTTGAAGAAAATTTTTGAAATGGCCTTTGTGAAGAGAGGGGAAGCAGATGGGTTCCAGAAATATGCTAGGTTTGTCAGGAAGCAATGAACACTCATTTCAAGTTCATAATCATAAATTCATATAAGAAATCAAAGGTTTGGCAGAATTCAGCTGCCTATTAGCACAACTGGAGAAGGTAGACAGTTGGACTGATGTAAAATTGTATTTTTCAGGTTTATTCTGTGAAAACACAAATAGCATAAGGTGCCCAGGGTACTGAGAAAGATGTTGTTGAAATGATTGAGTACGGAAGTTAACCAGGTTAAAAGGGAAGTGAAGAAATGAGAGTCTTGATTGATTGGGAGAAAAAGAAAAGGTAAGTGATTTGGAGATACTCAAGACAAAAAAAATACTAGTTGTGATAGTGTTTGAACTATAAAGCTGGAAGAAGCGGCTGTGACAGAATGGATTACTTGGAATTAAAGATTTGGGAGGTGGAAGCGTTTTGGATAACAACAAAGGCCAGAATATCTGTGAGAGGATTGAAGAATCAGATCACTGGAACTAAAGGGCCAGAATATGTAGATGGGGCACCTATGCAGGCATTGTCATCGGTCTAGGATGATGGAAGGACTTAGGATGTAGAGGAAAACTGGGAACCGGATGCCAAAGTCCTAGATGAATGAGGAGGGTTGTTGACAGCTATATAGAGAGCTGGATGACAGGGCTTTCACAGTAGCAAAAAGATTTAATGACAGCACAGAGGAGCACTATTCTCAGAGAGACCATGGAAAGCAATAGTGACACTATTACCACTTGAGCAGTGACACAGCAAGAGCAATTGATACTCAGGTGGCAGTATAATTTGTTTATGCCTTCTCTCCATGCTATGATTTCCCTAGGAAATAATATATTCACAGCGAAATGGGAACATATCTCTTCACTCAATTTTTTTTAAGATTCAAAGATTGTAACTGAGTGCAAAAATCATAAGAAAAGTTATTTGACATCCTCATCAACTGTACCCGGGAGCATACATTATTCCCTTTTCTCTGCCTCTTCATTCAAAGAGTCTCCAGGGAAAGCAGTGTCCTTAGGAGAACCAAGTTTCAACTAGACAAGGAAGTAGAGGAGATGCTCAGAATGAAGTTGAAACTAGCTCATTCTGGAAACAAAAAGTATGGTCATTATCTTTCATCTCAGGAAACCCCTACATTCACTAAAGCACCAAATGCATTCAAATTTATCTCCTAAATACCTCTTTAAGGGTACATGTTTGACAACTCTTGCTGCCACTGCCTTGCTACAAGCCACCACCTGCTCGCACCTGGTCAGTCGCAGTAACCTTCTCACTAGGTTCTGCTTCCTTTCCATTTCACCTCCAATCCACTTTCCATTTTGCAAGTGGAGTGAGCCTTCTAAAACAAAATTAGCCAGTGCTGCTCTTCTCTCCCCCAAAAGATTAAGAGGCTCCCATAACCCTCCCATGGACACGTGACCCAACTGCATAGCTCATGACTCTGATCTAAAAGATTATTTGCCCAAACATGCCAAATTTTGCTTATAGAGGTGCTGTCACTGCTTGACGTGCCTCTCTGTGTCCTTGCCCTCAGCTGTTCTCCTCAAACACTTAGCCTTGGTATCCCTTTAGAAATTTCACCCTGACTTCCCCATCTTAAAGGGCAAATTAGAAATTCTCATCCTGTGTGCATCGGCAGAACCATGAGAGTCCCTCCGCTATAGCACTTATCAAACTGTATCACAATTACCTATTATCTATCTCTCCAGCAAGAATGGCGCTTTATAAGTACCAGGCACTCAATAGTTAATCGTGAGCTTGGAGAGAAGAATCTACCAGTTTGGAACTGCAGTTGATATTAACTGCATTCTTCCCCTGGGAGACACAAGGCACTGTGGCTTTTCCCACAGAGAATGATCCAGTGATTGTATCACCTTCAAGAGTTATTCACTGTTTCTCTCTCTCTCTCTCTTTCTCTCTCCCCCCTCCCCCCACCTCCATATCTTCCTCTACTTTGTACAAAGTATAGCCACTGGGCATATAGTCTATTCTCTATGGTTAACAGCTGTTAGGAAAATACAATTCTCACAAGAAGATAAGAGGGGCTTATCAAAGTTACTGTGCTATATAGTAGTATAAAGTCAACATTTACCATATAAAAATGTTCTGAGAAATATGCACACTTTTTTCTGGGAAATGTTTAGGTAAGAAAGTCATGTGTGCATTACAAAATCCCACTTACCCAATTTTTAAAATTTTTATATTTGTAACAAATTTAGACACAAAGAAAAGTTGCAAAAATAGTACACAGTTCCTTTACATCTCTCACCCAGCTTCCCCTAATGTTAGCCTGCAACATAGCCATGGAATAATTACCAAAACTGAGAAATTTCCATTGCTCAATTTTGAAACTATATTGTGAATTAGCTATCTCACTATCTGAAGCTTTTGTTTATTTAATTTGTAGGACAGTAGAGTTTTGAAGCTCTAATGGAAATAAGAGCAGATGGAAATCAGCAACCATACCAGGGAGTTCTGTCTCCTTTGCATTTTAGAAAATTACAGTACACTTGCTTGCAAGGGGAACAAAATATCACTTTCTGAAAGGAAATTCTCATTTGAAAACGATGTGGCTGTAAGAATGCTGGACTGGGATATAGAAGTCTTGGGATCCAGGCTCAAGTCTAGCATCAAGTAATTCTGTGAACTCCTGTAAATCTCAGCACTCTCAGAGGCCTCCCTCAGCTCACTGACTTAGATCCTTCCAAACTCCAAAGCTCAACAAGAGAGTATGATGCTGTTGAAAGAACTAGAGCTAAAGCCTGCACCACATTAACATTTAAGAAGCCCTACACTTAACTATATTGAACAATAAAGTGAGAAGATTACTTGTGTATCTAGTTGGAACAGAATTTCCAAGAGGAATAATCATATTTATTTTATGCCACTGAAACACCATGCTCCATAGTTCTCTGTTATCTTTCAATATTGACTTCCGCTTTGATCTTTGGCTGGTACAGCAAAGAGCCCAAATATCCATTGAGGATTCAGACGGAAGGATATATAGAGCTCAATTTGGAAGGGAAAGATCAGTCAAGAAACAATGTCTAATGTTTGCAGTAAAAGCAAAGAATTTAAAAACACAACGTTTAGGAAAGTTAATAAGAATAGTCGCCGCTTCAGCTCACCTGCTTTCATCCTTTAAAGCGAACCTAACCTACAAATGTTATGGGAAGACGTCCCTCCCTGAAGAGGGAGACTGTGTAGAGCGGGGACTGAGAAGATAGAAGGTACAAGAAAGAGGGTGAGAGGAGCAATGATGTTAGTTACCCATGCGGTGCATAGCTCGGGTTAAAGAGAAGCACCGTGCCCAAATCAGTAGCACCTAGATGAAGGAAACTAAGTCAAGCAAAGAAATAGCACATAATGACAACATTCCATCCTAATGGTTGTCTTCAGTAGCCTGTTGACAGATCTCAACATCAACTGTTTGCATAAAAGTATCATGCTAATTTCCAAAGGCTGCTATAACAAAGTACCCCAAACTGGGTGGCCCAAAACAACAAAAATTTATTATTTGAGAGTTGGAGGCTAGAAATCTAGAACCATGGCCATTCGCTCCCTGAAGCCTCTAGGATAAAATCTGTTCCATGTCTTGCTCTTAGCTTCTGGTGCTACCAGCAATCCTTTGTGCTCCCATATGACTTCAGCGTAAGAGTGTTATAAAGGGCCTATTTGCAAATAAGGTCACATTCACAGGTACTGGGGGTTAGGACTCCCACATATCTTTGTGGGGAGCACAATTTAATGCACAAGAAGGTTCTCAATTTTGAAGTATTAGAACACTTTATCAGTGGCCCTTCAGGGTGATATCAATCCCTACAAGTCATAGTTATAACCTTAGTGGTCATGGACTGAGAAAAAGATTCATTGATCTCCAACTTGCTAACTTTCTGTTAGCAAGGTTTTCAAATACATTTGTATTTTATTACTTTTATTAATAATAGCACCTGTATGCATTTGGAGACTAGTCATACACAGAGATGCTAGTCAGTCAAGGGACAACCACATGATATTCTTAAAACTAATGACAGTGTCTTGCCTCTGTTCCGAATGTGATATGTGACCATGGGCAAGTTCCTAACCACTTCTTGATAGGTCTTAGTTTCAGCTACACTAAGAAAGGGCTGCACCATTTGACCTTCAAATTTTCCCTCTGACATTCTCATAAGTTTATGAAAAACCTTTTCAGCAAGAACACGTCAGAAGTTGTGTTCTTGCCAGATAAGTTCATGTCCAATTTCAAAATCAAACTTCACCCCTGCTAAGATGATGTGTCAGCTTTCAGTATTTGGAGATGCTCTCATAGTACAATTTTAAAATAACTCAATCAAGTAAATAGTTCAGGGCAGTAAATGCTTCGTAATTTTTTAAAGTTGTCTAGCTGAAAAGTTACAAGTTCAGTTTATCTGTAATTGATTTATCATAACAAGGGAAGACCTGGCAAGGGACGAACAATGGATCATCAGTTTATCATTCTGTCTGCAGTTACAATCCTACAACTAAGGTTCTTTCTGTTTGAACTGAAAACTTCCTGGTTATGCACCAGAAGTACACCTTATTAAAAGAGGCTCTTTCATTTACACAAGTTATTTTGATTGTATACATTTGGCACTTTGGTCAGAAATTTAGGCTCACACCAAGTTTCCAAGTCCTGAATGTCACTGTCAAGTGAGACACACTAGATCCTTGAACAATTACCTTCATTAGTAAAACCTACAAGAAGCAACTGGGAGGAGAGATAACTATATAGGCACTGTTTTTCAAAGGGACTGATGGTAATGGACTGAAAAAAAAAATACAGCCTAATTTAGATTCCCGGGATCATCCTAGAGGCCCTCCCTTCCCCCCTGCTCTCATCTAGTCAATACCAACAAATTTTATTTCCAACTATTTCTCTAATTCACTTACTCTTATACATGTCCATTTGCTACTATGCTGTCCACACCATCATCATTTCTTATCTAGATCAATGCAAGGGATTTGGGCTACTATTTGGTGTCGCCAGTAGTCCTTATGATGACCACTCACACCATCATTTACAATCCATTCTTGATATGTCAACTAGAATCATCTTCCTAAAAACGAAACCTGATGGTGATAATCTCCTTCAATGGTTTTTCATTGCTCTCAAAGTCTGAGTTCCTTCACCACACTTATGCCACTCTGTATTATTTGACCCCTGTCTCCTGCTTCAGCTTCATTTCTGGCCCTACTCCACTCCCTGAATGACACTCGATATTCAGTTGCACAAAATTTCTTACAAACTCTAATAGGACCTCTTTTCTCTTGCCTCTAGGCCTGTGCTCATAACCCTTCCTTGTCCCAGAATTTGTTTCCTTTCTCCTCGTCTTTCTTTACCTGGTTCCCACCCATTTCTGAAGACTATTTAAGACTATTCTCTTGCCAGCCTTCCCTGACCTGTCCAACACGCCTGTTTGCCTGTCTCCCTGCATGCTGAGATCGACACTACTGTGGCTCTCATTGTTCAGCGCAGGAAGGACTCTTGCTCTCTTCACTCCCTTTCTGTACCTCCTGAAGAATAGAGAATACTAACCAGAATAAGTCAGATTTTCATGACACCTGTCTGGCTACATTTATCATGTGGAGGGATTCAATATGCATTGAAAGCTCATATGCACATGCACAGCTTCCTGCCTCCTTGCACCAGACTAACTCAGAAAACTGCCTAACAGTCCTATATCTTGATTTTTGCACAATCTTTCTTCTCATCATGTAAGAAAGCCTGAAGGCATGTCTAACCCCTCCCTCCTCTCCTCTTCTCTCTCTCTCTGTCCCTCTGTCTCTCTCTCTGTCCCTCCCCATTCCCCTTTTAGTTGTCATTTTGTTCTCTCTTAGACTATGCTTTTTCACAATTAAATATTGCCTTTTTCCCCCTTAGCTGAACAAGGGAAGCTAGACGTAGCTAGAGTCAAGTAAATATCCTTCCACAGATGGAATAATGTTCAGGCAAAGTCTTTCCCCTAAAGAATAGCCTATTTGACAAGGATTCCTTTTCCTCTCTCCTATGAGAGCCAAGCAGAGATCTTTCTTGGCTTTTTTTCTGTAAAGACCCAATGAAATTCCCTAAAAAAGAATAGGACCTTGCCTAGAAATGTTCCCCTATGTGTTTCTTACCTTCAAGCTGGTCCATTCTCAACCTCCAATGACTTTTCAAAATTCCCGTACAAGTGATCCTACGAGTTTAAGGCTTCTGCAGATTCTAATCTCAGGAAGGAGATCCTGGCTATGATCTGCTGTATTTGCCTGTCTCTACAGCTTTCGGGATGGTAGTAGTCCCTGTGACTTCAGTTCTCCAATTGGCTCAAGGACAGTTGTCGGTTTTCAGTTTAGTCAGCTGTATTCTTGTTATGAGGGTAATAAGGATCACTTTCAAGATCTTAAATGTCATATTTGAAACAAAGTAAGTCCTGCTCTACTTTCTCTGACCTGTAGCACTTTTTACCTCTTGAATGCTACTATTTACTTATTTATTATGTTTATTTTCTGGTTGGCCATGCTATACATAACTGCCATGAGAGCCTACATTTGTCTGTTTTATTCTGCTTTACTCCCAAGCTCCAGAACAGGCTGGCACATAGTAAGCACTCAATAATCAATTTTTTATTTTTATTTTTTTTCAATTTTTTAAATGAACTAAGCAAGTGAGATGAAATTTAATGTACATTTATTGTCCTAAATAAGTATTAAAGTCAGGGGTTTGTCTCTTTATATTTGGTTTTCAGTTAACAGAAGATAAGAATGAGCCATGTGTATTATGTTTGATAGAGGTAAAAGGTACACCATGAAGAAAGCGATGCTAACATTCAGCCTAGTTAAGAATGACTATAGGCTACATCAAGGGCTATAAAACATGTATTAAAAATGCTAAATTATAGAAACCATTCAATATGGTATCTCAGATCACAATAATTAAACCAGATATCAACACCAGAAAGATAGCAGGAGAATCAACATATATTTGGAAAATAAACAATATTTTAAAAAATAATACATGGGTGAAAAAAGTCTCAAGATAAATTAAAATATTGTGAGCAAAAATAATGAAAATACAACTTTTTAAAATTTATGAGATGCAGTGAGAGCAGTGCTTCAAGGCAAACTTAGAGCACTAAGTCCATATATTAGAGGAGAAGAAAGATTTGAAGTCAGTAATCGAAGCTTCCACCATAAGGAGCCAAAGAAAGAACAATTTAAGACTTGAGCAAACAGAAGAAAAGAAATGGTCAAAACTAGGATAGATATCAGTGAAATTGAAAACAATAAATCAATAGAGAAAATCAACAAAATCAAAAGCTATTTCTTTGAAAATGTCAATAAAATTAGTTAAACTGTAACCAGGATAGCCAATGAAAAAGAGAGAAGACACAAATTATTAATATTATAAACCAAAGCCACATCATCACTATTGATGTCATGGACATTATAATAAAGAAATCTGACAAACAATTCTATGCCTACAAATTTAACAATATAGATGTAATAAAACATTTCCTTTAAATAGTCAAATGATCAAAACTTACATAAGAAGAAAGAGATAATCTCACTAAGTCTGTGTCCGTGAAAATAATTGAGTCAACAATTAGTATTGTAAAAAAGAAAGAAGCAGACCTAGATGTTCTCAGTGGTGAAGTCTACCAAACATTTAGACTAAAGAGGAAAAAAAAAAGTTCTTCATAATCCCTCCCGTAAAATAGAATCAGAGATAAAACTTACTAACACATTTTATGAGGCCAACATTTCCCCAATACCAAGCCCATAAAAACATTGCAGAGAAGGAAAGCCACAGAGCACTACTTTTCACGAACATAGATGGAAGAAATCTCAACAAAATATTGAATTCAATCCAATGATTAAGAAAAAAATTATACATCATAAAAATTTTGAATTTATTACATGTATGCAAAGTTGATTCTACATGCAAAAATCAATTAATGTGATCCACCATATCAGCAGGCAAAGAAAAAAAATTAATTGTATTGTAAATAGCATTTGACAAGAACCTAACACACATTCAATATAAAGACTCAGAAAATTAGAAACAAGATTTTTCCTAGCTTTACAAAACTAATCAAGGAAGATATATATATACCCAACAATCATGTAAAGATGTTCAATATTTTTTGCCATTGTGGTATTGCAAATCAAAGGAGCAATGAATTACCACTGCATTCTTATTAGAATGAGTAAAATTTTAAAATACTAAAAGCTTATAGGATCCAGAGCCACAGAAAGTCTCATTCATTGCTGGCAGAAATGGTACAGAAACTTTGGAAAATAAGTTGGTAGTTTCTTACAAGGCTAAGCGTATCTTACTACATAACTCAGCAACCACACTGTTAGGTATTTACCCAACCGATTTGAGAAATTATGCCTATGCAAAAGGCTGCAAACAAATATTTATGGCAGTTTTATTTGCAATCGCCAAAATGTAGAAGTAAGCCATGCCTTTTATAGGTGAGTGAATAAACAAACATACATATATACAATAAGCTAGCAAGCCCCAAGGCATGGATGGATCTCAAATTTATATTGCTACACTAAAGAAGGCATCTGGTAAAGCAGCATGCTTTATGATTCCAATGGTATGACATTCTGTAAAAGGGAAAACTATAGGCCATTAATCAGGTGTCCAAGCTAGGGAAGGGAGAGTTGAACAGGTAAAGCACAGGGGACTTGTAGAGAGTAAAACAAAAGTGTCTAGATTCCTGACTCATGGAAGCTATAAAACAATAAATGAGTGATGGGTGCTGTTTTTAAGCTGTATTGTATTTGTGATAATTCATCACACAGTACTAGACAACTACTATAGAAGTTGAGAGAGGTGCCCTTGCAGCTGCCAAGGAAGAAAAAGTGAAAAGTAGTAGGAAAGCAGAAGGGTAACATGACTCATCCGGGTTTTAGCAGGGTCACCTTGGTGGCTGTGCTGAGAACAGACTGAAGGATGTGCGGGCAGTGGATGAGGAAGACCAGCCAGGAGGTCACTGTCTTAATCCAACTGAAAGATAATGTTGCCCTGGGCCACGATGGTGGTTGTGATGGTGATAAACAGGAGCCATGGTCTGGACTTATTTTGTAGGTAGAGCCAAAAGAATTTCTTGATAGAATGGAAGTGAGGTATGAGAGAAAAGGAAAAGTCAAAGGTGATTCCAAGGTTTTTAACCAAATAACAGAAGAATATGGTTAATATTTCCTGAGATGGAGAATCAAATAAAACCTGGGTTGAAGTCCCTCCATCTCATTTCCCTCCTTTGAGGTATGACCTATTCCAGGAGATAAGTTTTAAAGTAAAAGTGACACAGACAAAAGTAGTCATAGTAATAGAAAGAACACTTCATGACATTTACTGAGCACCTTCTACATACTGGGCATTACTCTAAGTGCTTTATGTATCTTGTTTAATTCTCATAACAACACTATAGAGCTACTATAATTTCCATACTTTAAAAATGAAGTTTTTAATGATAAGAGGGTTTCAACTTGTCTTACAGCCCATAGCCCATAAATTATAGAGCATAATGGTTATGAGTATAAGCTCTACAATAAGACCAACTGCATTCAACTTTTAGTTCTAGTATTTACTAGCCTTGTGATCTAGGGCAAGCTATTTAACAACTCTGATAATAGTAAACCAGGTGTTTTTGCATGTGTTGGCTCACCTAACCCTCAGTGACACAGGCCTTATCCCCAAATGCAGACACATGATAAAAGGAGGGAGCAGCCTTCCTGAGTCACCCATCCCTGGCTTGGCTCCCTGGCAGAAAGTAAGAGTGTTGGGTGTTGACTCATTTCCCATCCTCTGATGGTGGTTATGTGTTTGAATTTCTATTGAAGACTTTTGGCTATTTAAGAGCAATGCTGGTTTAAAATTTATATGGGATAGAAGTGGTGGAGACATTTTATTAATCAAAACTACTGTTCTCATGAGGTTTCTAAAGCTCATTGCTATTTCAATTTCCGGGATAATGATGAAGCTACCAACTATTGAATGCTTCTTATATTCAGGATACTGTAGTTAAGTGTTTTATTTTACACATAATAATAGATCTAATCCTCACTTCTTTGTAAGGTAAATATTCATACATCCCTGTTTTATAGATAAGGAAACTGAGGTATATAAATTTGCCTTGGATCGTTATATAACTGGTGCATGACCCATGTTAATTGACTCAGCTGACGCTTTAACCACCATACATTTTGAGGTTGACTACCTACTAAACTAATGATTGCAAATTCATAATACTTTCCTGTCACATAAATGAGCCACATCTGACTCCTGCGTGTTGGCCAAAAATGATCTCCATGCTGTTTACATCTTCCACAACCAATTTTTAAAAATAGAGTCCAAATAAACATATTTTAAACACTTGGAGCCTACTTTCTGTCCATATCCCATGAAGCTACACAAAACATCTACTACCCATAGATGAGACAACCCTATAGCTAGAAAAGACTCCAAACCATTGATCTCTCCTTCTGAGCTCTCAGCTCAGAGACTACCCAATGTACTGTGAGCAATATCACCTAACACGCAAAACTGCTCTCCAGTCTGCCATTCTCCTGCGAAGTCTCTTGCCCTACTCCCCTGCAGAGTGGTGGCCCTGTCCCACTGTCTCTAGAAGATCTTCTGATAGGGGGGACTTCCTCTCATGAAATTCTGACCACCTGCAGCCCAGTAACCTTCGTGTGCCTGTCACGACTTTGTCTCTTTCTTAATCAGTCCGGAAACACTTGAACTCACTCTATTTTGCTGTCAAGACTAACACATAGGCCTTTACCAATTTACGTTGTGGAATTTTTAACATCTTGCTTTCAGGTATAATTTACATATTATAAAATTAACTTGTTTTAAGTAGATAGTGATTTTCAGTACATTTTCAGAGTTGTGCAGCTTTACTGGATAGTCTGGATTATCAGCTTGACTGGATTAAGAGACTCCTAGAGAGACGACTGGATCATGACTGCACTAACCTCATCAATGGAATAACCCATCAGTGAGTTCATAGCGAAATGCGCTATTAGGAGTTGGGGCCTTGCTGGAGGAAGTGAGTCATAGGAGCATGACTTGAGGACTCTATCTCATCTCAAGCTCTCATTTCCTTCCCTGCTTTCTGTTTCCTGGGTGCCCTGAGTTAAGCAGCTTTCCTCTCCCAGGCCCTTCCACCATAATGTTTCTGCTTTGGAGCCAGCAGGCCATGGACTGATACTTCTGAAACCATGAGCCAAAGTAAGCCTCTCTTTTTAATTGCAGGTATCAGATATTTTGTCCCAACAATTGAAAAGCTGACTGATACAAGCAACAACCATCTTCACCAATTTTTAAACATTTATATCCCTCCAAAAAGAAACTCATCTCCATTTGTAGTAACTCCTTATTCCCACCTCCAGCTCCAGGCAAACTTTAATCTACTTTCTGATTCTATACATTTTCCTGTATGCTTTCTGTTATTTTTTATTAAGAAAACTAGCTGATTTTGACTCAAATAGACCCATTTCAGTTGCATAGTTATTTTAGTCATGTCTCAGTGATGTTTGAGCAAGTTTATAAAGATTCAAAAACTCTGTTGTAAGATATGCTTCTGTAAGTGTATATATATCACCTATATAATAAAATTCCCTTGAATATTATAACACTTTTGCATCCTTTCACTCATTTGAGCCTAATAACATTGTAAGGGAGGCAGAATTCTATAGCACAGTCATTAGGACATGGTCTCTGTAGTTAGACAGAGCTGAGTTTTATTTACATTCTACGCCAATATAACCTGTCCGTTGCCATTATGCCTGCAATATGTAACAAAGGGGGTGACACATAGTAGATATGGGTACATGTTAATAGGTAAAGGTAAACAAGAAACAAATAAAGGAAGAAAAGAGAAATGAACTCCATGACACACCAGCAAGCTAAAATATGAATTTGGGAAGGCCACTTTAATTCACTGATCCTCAATTCAGTTATCTAAAATATGGGGACAGTAAATATCCTCTACAGTTGTGAGGACTGATTGAGATAAGGTATGCTAAGGCCCTGGCACACACATAAGGACAGCAAGTTTCAAAAAGGTTTAACTACTTGTCTAGGGCTTTAGTGCATGTTAGTGTTAGAAGAAGGGCTCAAAGCCTGCCTCTCTGAGCGAGCAGTTAAACAGTCTCACTTAGAATACATCCACAGACAGAATAGAATCAGCGAGCACAGATAATTGTGATTGCAGTGAAAAGCACCTAAAATGTCATTTTTCTTCTTGGTAATGGTTGTAGAAAAGTCCCCTAGTGCAAGCCTATGTCATTTCAGAATCCATCCTTTATAGAAAATGCCTTGCCTTTCCCTTTACTTATCTACAGCCCATAAAATGGTGTTTGATCCCTTTAAATCCTCTTCTCTGCTTGGCTTTGATTGCAAAAGTGGTCAGGTTAATTGGGACAATTAAGGTGCTCCTGGGGGATAATTACCCCTTCTACTTTCTGTGTGTGAAGAGGAAGGAGGATGGCTGGTCCTGAAAATGGGATCCCTGTGGCACATTGGGAAGGAGAATTAAAAACACAGTGAGAAGGAGTCCAGATGCATTTTCTCTTGTTCTTAATATAATTAGCCTCTTGTATCTTTTTCCCTCCAATTCACATGCCTTAGAGGATGCAGAAAGAAGAGATCTAGTGCCCAAACCAAAGGAAATGAATGAAGGATGTCTGAAGGTCTGAATGAAAGATGTAGGGACAGGCAGGAGGGTATGAGGCGCTTGCACAGCCCCACCAACCTTGCCCTCTTTTCCCACCTGAAACGCACAGCTCCGTGACTACTGATGGACAGCAATACTGAGTTTTAAAAGATGAGAGTCATTGATACACTCCCGTGTTCGTTACTGGACTCCAAACCCTGCCACTAAAGGAATTTCCTTTTAGGATTATGCTCAATGATGAAGACTCCCCCAACTTCCAAAACTCATCTCTCAGCATTGCAGAATGCCACCTTGTCTCAAACCCCAGAGTGCTCCTGGAATTTGGGAGCTTTGCTGTATTCCACAGCAGAATTTCAAGTCCACTTGGGAAAGTGTAGAACAAGTCCTGTTCTACTTTCAAAGTTATTATGAGCCGCAGTGTCTAGCAAATTGGATTAGGAGTCTGAAATCGAAAAACACTCTCTTCACCCTCCAACTTGTATAACAAGCACATTATGAACCTGCCTTGTATTCAAGTTGAGTGACTTGAGCGCGATGTAATTTGAAGACAATTGAGGTGTCAGAGTGAATGGACTTATGCATACAATGGCTACATTTCTGACAACACCTCAATAATTAATGTTGCAAGTTAGGTGCAAGAACTATGTAGGGATTGGCATCCTTTACAATAATATCCTGCTGCGTTATCAAGAGGGGGAAAAACAGAAGAAACTTTGCCAACAGAATCATAAGTAGATGGCTTACTGGCTTCTCCTACAGCAAGTTTGAATCGCCTGCCTACTGACTTCCCCAATTATGCTAAAATGCTTGAATATGGACTGTCAAATCATAGAAGCTCTGAAGTAATTTCATCTTTAAAGGTGCTTGAATATATAATTCAGAAACTAAGGAGTGGGAAAAGTGAAAAAGAAGTGGTTTTGAAAAGACAGCAAGAATCACCACTACTATTTGACCTTGAGAAAGTTACTTCATTCTGTGAATTTCAGTTTTCTCCTCTGTGAGTGGAAGTAATAAATCTCTCCTTGCAGGCTTTTTATGAAGATTAAATAAGACCCTGGATGTTAAGTGCCTAGTAGAGGGCCTATTGTAGAGGAAATGTGTAATAAAGGATAGTTCTTATGCTGTCTCCAGAAGACAAGCCATCATTGAAACAAGTAACAATATTTTTCATGCATGTGAATGTTCCTCCTGTGTAAGTTTCACCCAATTCTCAAAGCTTCAAAAGTGCAAGAACCACCACACTAGACTGAGACTTACAAAAGAAAAGCCAAATATATCCCCACATTGTTTTTGGACATGAATCAATGTCCCTCCTGGAATCAGATGTCAATTCATGTAACCCAGTAGGTTGTTCTGCAACACATGAATTGATCTTTGATTACTGTGGAGGGTTGACTTTGCACCTATCATGAGCTGAATGCAAATTACTGCTACAATAATAATGACAATGACATAACATATGACAATATGATATGACAATGCCAATGACAATCAACATTCATTGAACTTTGGTGAGTATCAGGCACTGGGTAAAACTCCAAAAGCTCCAATCTAGTGTCTAGTCCTTGCACTTCTGGAGTTTTATAATATTTAATTTATTTAATCACCTAGCAATTCTATATTCTAGTTTTCAGTATTACCTTCAGTTTTACAAGTGAAAAATTAAAGAGCAGAGAAGTTAAACATCTTGCTTCATTAGCTAGAAGTAGAGACATGAACCATGTAGTCTGACTTAGAGGTAAGTAAGTCTGAGAAACATCCTTGTCCAGAGTTGCTCACCATAACCTTAATTGAATTTTTGAAGTGATAAAGTCTGGAAAATTTGGATTCAATGGCACCAAGTAGTGCTGTGACCCAAAACAATTTATTTCAGGTCTCTAATTTAGTTTATTCATGTATTTAAAAATTATGATGGGCATCTAAATATTTGTAGCCACTTTGGAGAATAGTCTGGTAGTTTCTCAAGCTCAACAGAATTCCTATGTAACCCAGTAGTTCAAAATAAAAACATACGTTCTCACCAAAATGTGTACTTGAATGTTCATAGGCACATTATTTGTGTTGGTTAAAGGGTGGAAGCAACTCAAGTGTCCATCAATATCCATACAATGGAATATTATTGAGCCATAAAAAGGAATGAAGTATTGATACATGCTACAACATGGATGGACCTTAATAACATTATGCCAATTGAAAACTGTCAGACAAAAAAATAGCACATATGACCTATATGATTCTGGTTACATAAACTTCTGGAAAATAGCAAGTAACCTAGAGTCATAGAAGGTATATTAGTGCTTTGTTTCAATTTTTATTAGTATATATTTATTATACATAATAATTACATTAGTTTTTGGTAATTGGTAATATACATATTGCATCTTGATTATTTTTACTCCCTTTCTCCCCGTCTTCTCCTTTTCTCCCTTCCCCCGATCCCCTTCTCGACCTCCCATCGTCTCTCCATAATTTGCTCTTCAAATTATTATGTTTTGTATTTCTCATATAAGAGAAACCATGTAATATTTAAACTTCTGTGTCTGATTTACTTCACTTAGTATAATGGTCCCAAGATCCATCCATTTTCCTACAAATGACTCACATTTAGAGATGTTACATCAGTGTTTGCTTGGGATAAGGTAATGGCAAGGGGTGGGTGTGCAGGGAAGCTTTCAAATGGGCTTGAGGAAACCACTGTGGGTGATGCCTACATTCACAATCTCCATTATAATCATGGTTGCATGCATGTACACATATGCTGAAATATGTCCAATTCTACAGCCCAAAGTTTATAGTTCATTGTGTGTCTATTATTATTTTGGGGGTGGGTGCTGGGGATCGAACTCAGGGCCTTATAGTTGCTAGGCAAGCGCTCTACCACTGAGCTAAATCCCCAGCGCCCATTGTGTGGCTATTACATCTCAATAAAGCTACTTGTTAAAATGAGGATAACACCACCTCTATCCTAGAGTTGTGATGAGGTTTAATTAAGATAATCTGTGTAAATGTGGAAAGCACACTGCCTGACAATCATTATTTAAAGTGTAAATAAATGAACAAACACAAAAATATTAACATTTTGACCGAGACTACTGGTGTGGTGGTGAGTGCCCTATGAGGAATGCCGATGTGCCATAAGAAAGTGATTTGCTGAGAAAGAATATCCCGAGTTTTGCATAAACTGAACTCTTGCCTAGAATAGTGATTCGGTCTGAGCTGGTCTGTGCTGAGCCAATGAGTTATAAAAGTAAATTTATCTTCCAATTATAATTCTTGACAAAAAAAACCTATGTAATCAACTTTAACTCTCTCCTTTTCCCTTAAAAGGACCTCCTGAGTCTCTCCCTAATGGGACACTTTGCTTTTTACCAAAATCTGTGCTTCCCACATTGCAGTCCTAAGGACCACCCCCCCCAAACACCTTTCTGTTTCACAGAAAGTCTAGGCTTCTTTGGATGGCAATACAAACAACAGTGAAGTAAACAGGAGTTTTAATTGAATTTTAAAGAATGGAGGGTCCACAGTGGGAAAGGGAGAGAGTAGAATTAAAGAATTAACATATGTCATGTGCATGTAACAAATACCCACAATGTACTGCAAACACATACTAATATATAAACTATTATAATTACTAAAAAGAGAATAGTCACTGCTTTTTCTTGAACAGAGCCATGATGTGGTGAGAATTGCATTTAAGCCCCTATATCAGTCCTATTTTAGCTACACTCCCTCCATAGGTGCCTTTATAACAGACTAACTATGAAGCCTCACAATGTATAGTGCACGCATGCACGCACACGCAAATACACTCTCTTTTGAAAAGTTTTATATCACATACTAGAAATGATCAACTTTTTCTCATTTCTATTGACATAAAAGATGACAGGGTTGTTTAGAATTGCTGCAATCAACCTACTTTCAATAAAAGTGAGAGCCTATTTTACACCCACTATTGGACTCTACTGTTGATGTACATCATAGCTTCTTTCCCAGGAAGAAGGTATTATCCCCATTTTATAGACAAGGAAGAGAAGGATTACTAAAATTTTATGATATGTTTAGGATTATACAGTTAGTCCATAGCAGGACCAGGAAACACAGTCCGCATTATGTAAGTTAAAGTCTCATGCTATTTGAGCTTTTCCGTGCTTCTTCTGAAATTGCTTTCATTGTATCCCCCAGGTTCCGGTATGTTGTACTGGCATTACCATTTAATTGTATATACTGCCTAATTTCTTCTTTGATTTCATCTGCGATCCAGCTATTGTTCAGGAGAATGTTATTTAATTTCCATGTGTTTATGTAGTTATTTTTTGTTTGTTTGTTTCTATTGCTCTTGATTTCCAATTTCATTGCACTAGGCTCTGATAATATGCATGAGATAATTTCAATTCTTTTGCATTTATTTAAGCATGCTTTACAAGCTAGTATGTGGTCTATTTTGGAGAACATCCCGTGTGCAACTGAGAAGAATGTATATTCTGATGCTGTGGAGTGGAACACTCTGTAGACATCTACTAAGACCATTTGTTCACAGGTTTGGTTCCTACTGTAAGTGTAAATAAGGATAAAAAGGTATAAGAGACATTGTGAAAAAGAAAGACAGTGTTCAAATGGGAATAGAACTAGAGAGGGAAGAGAGGGAAAGGAAGGCAAAGAGAAAAGAAAAAAAAGAAAAAAATGTAAAACTGTAAATAAAGCTATTGTAAATAAGGAGGGGAGGGGGAGTGGAACAGACAGGTGGGGAAGAGGGGGAAACTAAGACATATCATGTATAGGTACAAATTAACTATGATGAATGTGATGATTATGTCTATCTACAATGTACCAATACATGTTCTTTGTAAAAAATAAAATTTAAAAAAAATCGCTTATTGCAGTAGGCACACACATTGCTAATCCCACCTCAGCATTTACATATACACACAAGTTACTAAAATGAGTCCAAACCTGGTCCGGTGACCAGTGTCACTTCAGTGTCCATGAACCCAAATTCAGCAAGGCATGAAAATATAACCGTTAAATGGCTTATAGTGAAATTATAGATCATTAAGTGCAATCCTCTATCCACGTGATAGGAATTAAAATGTTGAGATATTCAGAAATCTTGCAGCTACATACAGATTTCTGATTGTGGTTATTTCATTTTGAGGTCTCATTTTTTTCAGTGTTCTTTGCTCTTAAACTAAAAATTTTAAAGATGCTAGAGATGGCTAATAGTACCAGACGAATTTATAAAGTACTATAAATTGAAAAGTTTGATACTGAACAAGAAACTTTAATAATACTGCCTTACTAAATTTTTAAGTATATGAGGAAAAGTTATGTACAATCATGATAGCTTTAACGGAGATTTTCATAGTCTTCTCTTTGAGGTCATAATAGAGGTAAGACCTCTACAGAAGTATAAATGGATGAAGAATAGAAGGGTATGTTTTACAATGGTTTCTAATCTTAAAATAGACTCAGGTCTGGGATGCTAGGGTTCATACCCTGAGCCTAGACTTCAGTTAGATTCCCAGCCTGTTGCTTCCTAATTTACCAGGTTACACTAGACAAGTGCTTAGCTTCATTTTGCTATAGTATACTCTACAATGTTGCTAATGACAGTTGTTCAGTGGGTTAAAAAAAAGTGTGCATGTCAACAACCAGGAATGGTGCACACAAGTGCATTCAACATATAGGTGTGATTATAAAAGTATAATCCGTGCCCTAAGAGTTTGACTTCATTGCATTACTTGGCCCCAGGCAGTAATGGCAGCTTTGGACCACTAACTCTAGTATGAGTGTATGCAATGACTTGAAGAAGTCAAAGTGAGTTGAGGGATCCCAATCTCAGTTCTGTCTAATCAATGTTAATTGCACACTCTACCGAGGGGCATCAAGAACATCACCTCAGTGCATAAAGCATAGCACTGAGTCCACTTTGAAAAATGCATTGAATAACTCATTTACCATAACAATGGACGCAATTGTGGTTTTTACGACTTCCTATGTGCACTTCCCTGTGTGAGGCACTGTACATGCATTATCTCATGGCAGCCTCAAAAGTGACCTAGGAGGTAGATCCTATGACTATCCTTAGGTTACCAATGACAGAACTGCTATCGTATCCGAAGGGAAGGTGTTGCTTGTTCTCTCTGCTGCCATCTTAATCCTCAGGAATTTCAGACCAGACAAGCTGGCTCCAAATTAGCAACAGCCTTTGTGTGTGAGTGAAGGTGCATGTGTGCATAAACATTTGTGCACGTTTATATTTACAGGCAGTATGTATAGACTAGACATCAATTAATTGTTCTGTGAAGGCTTTGTCTCTTTGGGCTTTCATTTATTTTGTGTATATTGGTTTTGCCTATGAAAGGCTTGTCGCTAGCAACCCAGTGAAGCTTTGCCTCCCAACACCCATAGCAACAGTCTTTCTTTGTGAACTAAAATCAGTTTGATACGACTCCTCAAACTAGAGTTTTGACAGGTAGGTAAGAAAAACAGATCAGTGAGTACATTACACCCACTGTGCTGTAAGATAACCATTTTTCAAATAAATAAAACATCATTGCATTTTATCCTGACTCGCCTTTATTACAGGCATGTCAACAAAGAGCCTAGCTGGCTGTGGTCAGTCATCTCTCCCCAAAGGGCAAACATACCATGAAGTAGCAATGTGTAGTTTCACCCTCATAATGTTGGTCAGAGCCCATTAGGCATCCTTTTTCTTGATCACAAAGCTTCTCTCTGAGACTGGGAATGTTGGGCAGTCTCTAACCTCAACCCCACATGAACTCCAACCTCAACCTCTCTTGAACTTTGGCTCCATGTTTTGTGAGGTTGAAGACTGTATGCACAGCTTTTGTAAAGAAGGAAATTTGGAATCCCACAGGAATAAGAGAGGGGATAAAAGAGTAAAAAAGACATCCTAAAAAACTGGTATGGGGAAGACCTAACAGAATAGATTCCATAAATGTATCCTAGAGCAGAGATTCAAAATTCCAGCTCACCATCAAGAATGGTAAGGATATCTCAATACCTAGGGTGATTGCAAGGAGGGCAGCATGCACACAGCTGGGCATACAAGGGGCTGGCCTAGAGGTGGATGCACATGAATAAGTCAGGAGAGACAGATATTGTCAAAGTAATTAAAAGGCAGGTTATGTTCAAAGAGTGTAGAATGTTATGTAAGCATAAAACAAAGGACCCAAAAAGGAAAATAGCATGATAATTTTAATACCAAGTGCGTGAATCCAAAAATAGCCCAATGTCTATGGTATAAAATATAGGTGACGGTTGCTGATGCCTAGGCTTGGAACCCAGGTGTAGGAAACTCCCAGAAGTCAACTCTGCTGGAGTTCACCCTCCTACCGGAGAAAGAGTCTTGTGCTACGGAGTTCTGAACAACTTCGTTTTGAGCTCCAGATCCACACAGGACAATACAAGTCAGGAAAACTCTCTGACGCAAGAGGCTTGAGAGCTTGCCGTGAAACTACTGCCTGGGTACCAGAGAGGATCCATTTACAATTCAAAGATCAAGATTCCAGTGCAAAATCAACTTGGGCCCTTTTGGAAGAACTTTGCCAAGAGAGAGCCTGGGCAAGGAGGCCTGTGGAAGATTATATTACTGTTCAAGTATGCACTACCCTTTCCATAGGGAGGGTGAAATATCTCTGCCCTGCCAGGTGTGGTCATTCAACTTAGTATGGCGAGTGAAAAATGAGCAGAAGCGATCCATACCACATCAGAACAGAAGCTTCATAAGTTACCATGCCTTTGTTTTCCTTCTGCCATGAGATTAGCAATATGCCTGCCAGGAGCAGTTCCATCAGTAAGAGGCAAGAGGGACATGCAGGCAATCCAGAGTGGACCTGGGTCTCAGCAGGAAATCAATCTTTTTCTATTACAAGTCCACGAAGGTTTGGGGCCTTTTGTGTACCACAACATAAGCTAACCGACAGAAGGTTCTTCTATTAGGTGACTATGGAGACCCTAGTTTGAAGAAAAGTTTTCCATGATCAGCTAAGAAACATAGCTAGTAATCGAGCTCTTAATTAGTCATGAATTTCCACCAAAGTAAGACCAACAATTTGGCTATGAGCCCAAGGATGCTTAGAGCCATCTGCATACGAGATTTGATTAAATATAACAAGAAAAATAAAACTATGTTGGTTGTCTTTATTTGTTTATTAGTCAGTGAGTGTCAAAACAAAAACTACAGTGTTATTTAGAAACTAAGGAGAGTTTCATGATGGAAGCAGAGATAATACACCCAGAGAGAAGAGGAATTCTCCCTTGACCTCTAAGAATGTCTTTTCCACCCCTTCCCCACTTAATAACCTGACTCAGTGTCTTTATAAAGTTGGAGATTTCACAATAAGTTTTTGTTTAGGATAAGCATATAAAGGAATAAGATTTTAAAATATGAATGAAGCTGAGGTATTAACTAAGAGCTCTAAGGAGGGGCTCTATAATGCTAAATCCAAAATGCCGCATGTTCAAGAAGTGTTTCAATGTACTGTTTCCACAAATAAATGCCCAGAAATTTAAGGGTCCTTCTCATAGCTGCTTTTCCCACCTGCTTCATTGCTGTTTATTCTTCCCTGGAGTCTTGCCAAAATGGACAGTCACAACAGAGTCAATTCCTTTCAGAAAGTGTTTGTTTAAATGCTTTAATATGCTAGACACTATGGGAAGGAGCAAGGTGACTAAGGCTTCACCTGTTCTTCAGAAGCTCATGCTCCACTGAAAGTGACAACTACTCAGCCATATAATTCTTAGATAGGCTGAAATTAAAGAACTGGGAACAAGCAAAGAGCCGTGGATGAGCTGAAGAATAAAAAGCCATGTTCCTGACGCTGGTTAGCTCGTGGATGGGCTTAGTGGTCAATATGACATAGGGTGCCATGGCCCCCAGAAAGCCCCAAGCCACAGTAGGGAGTGGACAAAAAGTTTTCAGTCCCTTTCCATAAACCACACTGCCTTTTTTAGAGGTCTGGATGGGAGTTTTAGTGTAGCTTTTTCTAGCCGTTGTTGTGCAGCCTAAAGCCGGGACATATCTACAACCACTGCGGCCTGGGGCAGTTCTGAGTCAGCCAGGGAGAAGAGGCCAGAGTTCTGTTTTAAAGCCCAAGGAGGGAAAGAGAGAAAGGGCAACTATGATGGCATTCCCAGAGACTCTGAATGTTTAGGGAAGCAGGAGCTGAAGCAAGGACAGTGTGAGGGTGTGATAGTTAACTGTTGTGTCAATTTGAGTAACAAAAGCCCAGCTGGTTGGCTTAGCATAGTTCTGGGTGTGGCTGAAGGGATTTACTGAAAACGGAAGACCCATCCTGGTGTGAGTGGCACCAATCAACAGGCTTGTAGCACACATGTAATAAAAAGGGGAAAGAAGGAGAAAGGCTTGCTTCTGTTTCTCCTGAGGGGCTCCTGTCTTCGCCTTCATCTTGGACATTGTCTCCTGGCTTCCAACACAGACTCTGCGGCTTTCCATCTCAGACCCTCTGGCCTTCTGATAAGGACTCCTACAGAACTGTACAGTGAGCTCCAGGCCTTCGACCTTTGACTGGATCCTTCGGGTCTCCGGCACACAGACAGGCCTTTTGCATTCTTCTGCCCCTGACTCTACAGGGAGCCGCTACAAGCCTACCTTGTAAATTTATATTAAATCTGTTTCTCTGCTGAGCACTGACTGATGCCAAAGGCAAGACTTGAAGCATTTGCTTTAGTACCAGCACCCAGCTGCTTAGGCCCTTTATAACACTCCCCTACCTGCAGGTGAGGTTGTGTGATGGAAGGGCTGACAGCAGTCTGGGCCCAGATTATAAACCAGAAAAGTGGACTAAGATTGGTATCAGAAAAATTAGTGCATGACGTATGCTGCTGGCCCCCACTTAAAGGTTAGCAAATTCAGATGAAGTGATGCATTCTGTCTAGGAGGCTTAGGAAAGGTTTTCGAATTGCAGCATGACTAGGAGTTGGTAGGTGGAGGAGCCCCCTTGTGACTACACTTGTGTAGGACTAGAAATAGACCGGGAAAGCTTACCTTCCTAAGACCATCTGGTTAACAGCGATAATAAGTATGCATAAATGATCTCGCATAACAAAGGGTTAAGATTCATAGGATTAAAAAGCTCTGTTGATTTCCCGGGGTTGATCTCTCCCTGCCTATAGATGTCCCTGGCTGCAGAGATCTTGAGGTCCCTGAAAGAATTCGCCTAAGGGAGAAGCAGATGCTGCTGCCCTGTCTTCAGGTTTACAAGAGACCAATATGGACGGAGGCTCGTCATTAGCAAGGGATTTGCCAAGCCCCCTGCCAGCTCTACCCGGGTTTCCCTGGCAATCTTCTTGGTGGGCACAGAAGCCCAGTTTAAGTCTGAGCTCTGGGACTGAGCTGAATCCTCTTCTAAAGCCATGCAGACTGTGGCCTCACAGCGTCAGTACTAGGGGGCCCAGAGGAGTGCACTTGGGGGCACAGAAAACATTAATGAGATGGCCAATGATATTTATTTTCATTTTCCTTTCACAGTTTAGAGGGTTTTATTTATTCTGAACCTGAAGTGACTCATGTTAAATTAAAGTGTTGCATGTAATTAATTAATTACCACTAGGAAGTTCTTCCTTAATCTCTAGAACCAGCAGGGCTCCTTTAGGGGATGCTTCTTAAGCACAGAATGAACCAGACTCCCTGACTTCCAAGCCACTGGGAGCACTTTGGAATGTAGTCCAGCCGAAGCAAGACCTCCTAATCATTATGGTTTCAAACAATGCTGTTTTCTTTAGGATTCCCACTCTAATCCAGTGAAAAGAGCTATGTAAATCACCAAGTGAACTATATTCAGCCTTTTTCCTCCCCCACTCTCACTCCCACATCATCAGCAGCTCAAAGGATCAAATCCAACTCCAAGTATACCTGATATTTGCTTCACTAGAGAATTAGTTGTCAAAAAAATTTCACTGAAAGGCCTAGATATTTGCTAGATATTAACAGAGATACCCCCAAAAAAGCTAATGCTGTTTTGACAGAATTCAAAAGATTATGTAACTGTTGGGTGATACACAGCGCTGTAACCTGATATATGTAACACAATTTATACTTAATTAGCATAGAGTGTTATTTAAATACTGGAAATCTGAGTATGTCAGTCTGACTTTGAATTAATAATTTTTGGTGTCTCAAAAATAAGACTGGAAATTGACTTTACGGTAAAGGACTAGATATCAAAATGAATTAAAACAAGATTCTCTGCATTCTCGTAGGTTTTTTTTTTTTTTTTTTTTTTTTTTTACCCAGCAATGCTGCAATTAGCAAACCCTCAGAGAACAGAGCTCCTTTATGACAAGCTCAGCTGTGGGAAAGCGACCAACAAAACACCACTTCTGAGAAAGGGGAAGCGATGTCAGGGAGTGTCAGCTGCTGACGTTTATTCCCATTCTCGCTCCCCTCCCACTCACAGAACTAGGAACCGTCCTGTCTTCTAACCTCTGAACTCCAAAAGTACGGCCAGGGCCAGCGTGGTCGGGACTGTGGAGTCCTGTGTCCCCGGCAGGTCTACATTCACGTATGGACAGGAGAGCAGAATTGCCCTGGCAGAGACGTTTGTGGAAAACAGAGCTGCTTAAACCAGCGAAGCGGGAAGGGTTGGCAGAGGGTTAGGAAAGTGAGAGGGACTCCTAAGTAACAGTGCCAGAAGCTAGGGAAGTATACCTGGCAGGGGGGCGGAGTCGCATGCAACAAAATAGATATGGCCAGACAAGGAAAGGGGTGTTGTATGCAAAAGGCTAATTTATCAAGGCAACAGCGCCAGAACTTTGGGCTGTATCTAGCCATCCGTCCATCCAGGCATCCGTCTGTCCATTGTCGATGCAGCAGTTTTTGTAGTCCACTATGGAGTTTTGTGCTATGTGATTTCAAACAATGACCAGCAGGTGGGGAAAGGTTTTAAGCGAGTAAAGGGCCCCAGTATCAGTTTTCCCAATTATTCAGCTCCTCCTTATAACTCGAGTCCAGGACCTTAACTTCCTATGCAGGTAGAAAAGCAGAGACAACGATGGACAGATCAAAATCGCTAACTATTAATGTCACAGACTCAAAGAGCAGGAATCTTCCTTTTTCCAAAATACTCCTATGGTAGTCACTATTAGAAAGCATATGTCTAAGTTTCCACATCATCCCAATTTTCATGAAGGAAATGCAAGCTATTCTATATTCTGCCTCTACCCTCACTCCTGAAATCAACCTATTGTTCTGTTTCAAATAAATTGTATAAAAAAATAAATCATATTTGGGTCAATTGCAAATTTTGCTGCTGAAACTTTAATGAGCGAATGCAATTGCATCAGGAGAACTTAATTCTTGGAAGCATACTGCAGAAATAATAACTATCAATTATTTCTTATGTGCAGGAAGATTTACCTAGTTCATCCTCGTGACAGTCCTCAAGTTAAGTATTATCTTAGTTTTATAGATGAGGAAAAAAGGCATAAGAAATTTAACTTACTTGTCCAGTCACATGGGTAGTAAAGTACAAAGCTGACTTCAAAATCAGGCCTCTCTCCATTACACTGCGCTCCCTGAATCCCTCCTACTCCTTCCAGATTCATTATAGCAGAATTTCTCCAAATCATTTCAATGGAGCTATTAAGAGATGTACAGGAAAAGCCTTCGATGCCAAACACATTGAAGAAACCGATTTAAGGAACGTTAAACAGGTTTCTTTACTGAAGCATGTGTTAATTCTCTCAATACACAAAAAGGAGTAGGTCATATCTTTGTTGTGGCTCTTGTGGAAGAGCATCTCCCAAGACAAAGCAGGAAAAATGCCCTTGGAAAAAAGTCCCAAACAGCTTTCAAATCTTCCTCGAAAACAAGCACTGTCCCAGTGAGCGGGACGCTCAAAGGTGCCGTGCTTTTATGTGTTGGCTCCGGTCCCGCACAGACGCAGGCTACCCACGTCGCGCTGGGGGGCTGGGGGCAGACCACGTTTGCATCCACCAAAGCCTCCTCGCAAATGCTCTGAAAGCTGCGCTGCCTCCTGGACAATCCATGACCTCCTAGCCGGCGGGGCAGCTGAGCGTGATGAGGAACAGCACTGTCTCTCTGATTCCCAGGGTCTGTCACTTCCCCAGGGCTTGTGGAGCCAGGGGATTGGAGGGCAAGGAGCCCAGTCACGGTCTAAAGGAGCGACACTGAATGGGCCCTGTGTGCTGGAACACAGAGGAGCGGTAGCCTTCCTCACAGGTCCCTGGCCGCGGGCCAGACCTGAAGTAAGTACTGTATATGGTGAATCATTGTCAGCACCAGCCTTGCCAGATGCTGGGCAATGCATATAAAAGAGCTTGCATTTGGAGGCGTCGATTTCCTCAACAAAGCTCGGGTCTCTCCTCTCCGTTGCCGCCGCCTCTGCCTTGCCTCCTCCGACCCACTCTCTGCACAGATGCTCAAGATATCTGACTATATCTCTCCTCTACATAAAACCCTTCGGTAGTTCCAGAAATGGATGCTTTGAGAGGTTAATTAACTTGCCCAAGGCCTCGCGGTTCCTATCTCTCAGAATAGAACCCTGGCACAGATCTGGCTTGTGCAAAAGCGGATCCCTTTAACTACCGCCACTTTAACCTATGATCGCCGATCTGGCTTCCACCTGAGTGGCTTCTTGCCCTTGTCTGGGGACCTCAGCCACAAATGAAAGCTGCGGCTGGAATTAACCCACGTCCAGATATTTCTCAGGATATTCCGCCCCCATCTTACCCTCCTCTGTCTATATACTACAGTCCTATTAGACTGAAAAAATTTTAAACCACAGAATCTAGATTATCGGGCTTTATATCCCAAAGCATAGCCCAGGGCCCAGCCTGTAATAAATGTGTTGAATGGATAATATAAAATTTCCCAAGACCCCTGTCCTGAGTTTCCTTTCAAAATCTAAATTGGAATCCAAAGATGCTTCACTTTGGTTAATCCAAATTTTGGATTTCTAATGTTTGTAGTTCTTAAGACCCAAGCTAATAAAACAAAATTAATATTGAAATCAACATAAAAGAGGCAGGATGTGGATTAAACTATCTCAAAGTGGAGGTGTGATATGGATTCATCTGACCTGACTCTGAGATAAGTGTGATACATTTTCCAGAGAATAATCTGTATTCCATTGTAGAAGGGCTTCCCACATGGGCTTGATGAAATCTGGTTTTCAAAAGATACTGTTTCTTCTCTCCTGTTGTTGCTCTTAAAAGTTGAATTTTCTCAGTTATTTATCATTGAATTTGAAGTCAGGAACATGTTAATCATCCATTTACCTTGTTCTTTAAGTTTTTAATCAGCATTCTTTTCATCTTAACTAATAAAATTTGCAATAACAGCAAGTATTTACCATAATACTTCAACAAAAGACAAATGCAACCAGACATGTCTTTTTACTCCAAAATGCACCTTCTAGTCTTTCGCTGACTGGTCCAGATTGCCTTAGGGAGGTGCAGGCTGATGCCCTCCAGTTTATACAAACAAGGTCTTTCTTGTCTAAGGACAATAGCAAGGCCACAGATTATCATTTAATATGCCAGCTGTCAAATTAAAGTCCTTGGTTCCAGAAATCGAATATGAATTCCATTTTAGGAATCCAATATGAATTCCATTTCACGCAGCAGCTGAACTATGTATCATTATATAAATATACTAACCAGTTCCAACACGGAAGAGACACAAACCAAAATCTCACTACTTCTGAGTCACGAGAGACAATGGAATTTCACTTCATTCAGTATTGGCTTTTACTGGGAAGCATAGGTGGCTTTTAGCAATAAATAAAGGATATGATTGTGCTACATTTAAATATGAAGTAATTCAAAAACTTGGTATTGAGGACCTGATGCCCAGCACAACAGTGTTGTAAGGTGGGCCCTAGAGGGGTGATTGGATCATGACCTAATCCATTGGTGAGTCCATAGCAGAATGGGCTGTGAGGAGGCAGGGCCCTGTTGGAGGAAGTAGGGCCCTAGGGGCATGCCTTTGGAAGGTGTAGCTTGTCTCCCTCTCTGCTACATTGAGCTCCATACTATGAATTACAGCGCCCCGGAGGGCCATATCTTCAGTGGGGTATAAATTAAGGTAGAAGCACAGGACATGTGAACAAGGTGTCCAGCATGCTGTACCTGGCAATTATCACCATTACATTTAAATGCGATTTCATCTTTTTCATTAGTCATATAGTCAAATGATTGATACTAAGCCTCTTTTAATTATCTTATTGATTGATAATCAGACAACCAAGGATGTAATTCTACTGAGTTTTCAGTTCTATATATTTCCATCTTACACTTAAAATGGAGTTAACAAGAGGAAAATAAGAGAAGGAAAAAATACTTTAGAAAAATTTTGAATACTTCCTCTAAAATGAAAACCAAGAAAATATGAATAACAATTATAACACATTTCCTCTAATGTTTATTCAATTAACCTTATCCCATCCTTATTCCAGTACGGGTAACTGCATTTAGATCCATTCAAAATGTGCAATAGTAGCCATATTTACTATAGCTGACCGAGACACACTCTTGGATCCCTAAACTTTTCTGATTTTTTGCTTTCAGGAAAAGTAAGTAAATATGAATTTACTTTTAATTATTATGAAATCAATAATACAAACATGCTCATTGTTAAGTGTTAATTGTACAAATTAATGGGATTCACTATGATATTTCCATATATACATATATCACGCATTGATCACATCCATCAGAACTTCTACCCTCACCCACCCCAGCACCTTTCCAGTCCCAAGTAACCCCTCTTCTACACATATGGACACATTGAGATTCATAGAAATGTAATTACTAATCTATGTCTTGTGTATATCAATAGAAGTAAGCAATGAAAATTATGTCTACCGAGGGTACCCTCAGTGGCTGGAAGGCATGAGACACACAAAGTCAGTGCTATAATCAAGGACAAAGTAATAGTACTGTCCATAATCCAAATGTTTGGGTCAGAAAAGTACCCAGACTAATCTTGCCCACCTTCTCTTTCATATGGGAGTGAGGCAAAGTCAACCTGACTGTTCACAAGCTTTCCTTGAGTCAAGTTATGGGTAGATAGTGAAACCCAATCTCTAAAACAGTCTTGGCATCATGAGGCACAGGAATACAAACTGGACTACTTGTTAGACAAGAGAAAGAAATAAATGGGGCCCACGTAGGACAAGAAGAAGAGAAATTGTCTTTGGTTGCTGATGACATCATGTTATATAGTATGTAGAAAATACTAATACATCTACCAAAAAATAACCTGTTAGAACTAACCTAATAAGCAAATATAGTAAAGTTGCAGTATATAAAATCAAAAGACAAAAATGTATAACATTATTGTATGCTAACAATGAATTATCTGAAAAAAATCCAGCAAACAATCCCATTTGCAATACCTATGAAAAATTACTTAGGAATAATTTTAAATAATAAAATGAAACACCTGTACTCTGAAAACTATAATAAATGAAATTGAAGAAGACACAAACACACAGAAATATATTCTATGTTCATGGATTAGAAGAGTCAATATTGTTAAAATGTCCGTATTACCCCAAATCATCTACAGATGTGATGCACTCCACATTAAAACAGCAATGACATTTTTCAAAGAAATAATCCTAAAACACACAATCAGCTCAAAATTAACTAAAGAGTTAACCTGTAAAATGCCTAGAAGAAAACATAGAGGAAATGCTATGTTGCATTGATCTGAGCAAGGATCTTTTAAATAAAAACTCACTGAGTATATATCCAAAGAAAATGAAATCAGTATATCAAAGAGACATCTGCACTCTCATATTCACTGTAATAGTATTCACACTATCCCAGCTATGGAATCAATCTACATGTCCATCAGTGGATGAATGGATAAAGAAAATGTGATATAGACATACAATGGAATATCATTCAGCCTTTAAAAAGAAGGAAATCCTATCATTTGTGACAAGATGAATGAACCTGGAGTGAAATGAGTCAGGCACAGAAAGAAAAATGCCACACGATTTCCCTCACATATGGAATCTAAAACAATTGAACTAATAGAATCAGAAAATAGAGTGCTAGTTATCTGAAGTTGGGCATGAGAGGAATGGGGAAATATTGGTCAAACAGTACAATATTTCATTTAGACTAAAAAAATAAGTTTTTTGAGATTCATGGCAAAGCATAGTGACTATACATAATAATAATATATTGTATTTTTGAAATTAGTAAGAAGGTAAGTTTCAAATGTTCTTCCCACAAAAGTTGTAAGTATTTGAGGTTATAATATGCTCATGAGCTTGATTCAATCATTCCACATTTATTCATACATCCTAACATCACAATGTAGCCTGCTAATTTATATAATTATAATTTGTCATTTTATAGCAAAATAAAATATTGCATTATTTATCCTCAGGACAAAGTGCAAAGTAGCAAGTAATACCTGGAGTCAAGATGCCAAGGTATACAAAAATGAATGAAATGAGCGAGGAACAAGTGCTTGGACTCTTGATTTGGATTCTAGTTTGTTCAGAAATGGCTTTAGATAGTGCTAGATTCTCGTATGCTAATTACATGACTCTGTGGGGAATGATCCAGCCAATTTAAAGGGTCTGGGTGTTATAGAAAGCTTATAGGTTGCAGTTATAGGTTATTTTGAAGACTGAGCCTTAAGCAAAAGCCAAAAATCAGGACTCAGATGAAAGAAGGATTCCAAACAATAAGAAAGAAAAACATGAACAGTTGTAGGAATGGTTCTACCCATAACACCACATTGTACCTTCCTCATTTCAATTTGCTTTACACGAGTCATATATTTGTATGCCTTCAAGGCACAAAGGAAACCTGACTGGCACAATAACGCAGTCAACAATATGTGGCTAAATAAGGTAGAAAAGGGGTCTGACATGTTCTCCCATCAGAGTGAAGCAGAGAGGGTTTTCATGTCTAATCTTCAGTCAACTCTAATATTAACTCCATTGATTCTCAAACATACAGACGAGTTTAGATTCAGTTTTAGTTTTGCTATTTTCTTCTGCTTACTTAATTGAAAAGTTCTATACCAATCATAAATATTGATGCTTCCTGCAGTGACATTAGGTCCCTTGATCTGTTCTGTCTGTGTATATGTACACATGCGCATGCCCAAATTTAGCTATTAAAACATTTCAATTCTGAAAAATATTCACCACTGCATCAAAATAATTAATCCACACCCATACCTCAGCTCCTGACTATGGGGCTGAATACTAAGAATGCTCGCCAGGAAATTGGGTAAAATTGTACTTCCATATAAAGAGCTTTTCTTTGAAACTCACCAGAGGTGGTTCAATTAAATGCCTGCCTTTTTGCCTTTAGTTAAGAACATTTATTTTCAAGCAAACATAATCAGATAGAAAGCATAAAGTAGTGAGAGAAACACAGGCTCCAGGGGTTTTACATTGCATTTAGATCCCAGCTCTGCTGCTTACTAACTAGGCAAGGAAAGTTACATGACCTCAGCCTGCACCAGCTTTTTCACAAACAGGGATCACAGTAATACCTCCCAGTGTTGATGTACGTGTCTGATGTACGGTAAGGCACCCACACTGAGTAAAAGCAAGTTTGCAGCAAATGTTAGTTCTCGTTTTCTTTTCAAAGATTGTGTACAAATGTTTCGGACATGGTTTAGAGCTGTACATCCACCTGACTTCATTTATGGAGCTCGGAGTGTGAAAACTAGTAGAGGGAAGTGGGGAGCTGGTGCCCTTCTGCTTCTTTATCCCAGCTATGGATTGGTCTTGATTTGCCCAGGGCTCAAATATGCTGGAGAGGACAACACTGCAGCAAGAAAGCATCCAACCTCCTCGCCTTTGTTCTACAGATGAAACTATTTTGAAGTTTTGCAACACAGCTTGTTAATTGATGCTGATGATATCTTATACTGGATTTTTACTAAATAAAAGATCCTTTACTACTGATGTACTTCTCAGTCTTTGTCGTATAATAAATTGACTTGAAAAAGATTTGGCTGAACAAGTGGGGGAAGGGAGGATGTATGAAGCTGGTGGCCTAGCCAATCCACTACTGAATCACTCTTAGTTTCAAGAAATATACATGTCTGATAAACTATTGTTGCATTGGTCACCTTTCTTTTCCCCAAACAATACTTCAGGTACTTGGTACATATTATTACTACTTTTTTCTTTTCATTGACTTGGTTAAATCACATCAATATATTTCTTTTTATTTTCTTCAGATTTGATCTTTTAAAAAATCTTTACATATGATCAGAAAATAACCATATTGATTTTTATTTCTTTCTTTGCTTAGGCAAAGACATTTATGACTAACAACATAAACTGGAATTATTGCTTCTGCGTTTCATCTTATTTAATATCATTTATCACACAATGACATGACAGAGTGATGAGTTCAATTAAAAGTAACAACTGAATGGAACTTTAGAACACAAAGCCTTGTATGAGGACAGAAAATGCTCACAAAGTCACAACTGTCATGGTGCTTTCACCTGCCATCATGGGATTTTGAGTCAAACAAAACCACAATAAATGCTTCGATTTCAATCAAGTCCCAATTTGAGTTACGGAAATACAGATGGGGTAATCTTCACATGTGTGTGAAGGAAAGAGAAGCAAGGTTAAACGGGACACATCTCTTCTATCTCAGTGGATTACTCTTTTTACCTTTACTTCCAATGTCTAACAGGTTAGGCCCGCTGCTGAGGGTTGGAGACTGGGGGATTTTGCCTGTCAGCACATCACTGTACACCTACTCCCTTTAGAATATCTGAATGCTCATCCTAGCTTCTTCTCAAAGGAAAACAATGAAAAAGAGATCCTAAAGAGAGTCAAAAGAACTGAGCTTGGAGTATTTCCATGGCAATGAGATGTTGTAATTTCCAACATGGACATCCTGTTTATAATATGAAACTGAACCCTGGAGGCAGTGTGGTGGCCTGAGTTCTAATCCTGCTTCTGCCTGTAATAGCTATGAGACTGTGCGGGGAAATCTGCTTTCTCTGGACAGCAATTATTTATTCTAATTTGCCAGCTGAGGTCATCGGCTAAGAGAACATCAGCTAAGTGCACTGCTCAGCTTGAATGTTGCAGGAACATATGTTCTTCTTTTTGCTATTTAAATGTCTCAATCAATTATTTGTAAGCACATCTTAAACTAACTCATTTCAAACATTATGTGCTCTACACATATTAAGCAAGCAACACCTACGAAAGCAGTTAACGTAAATATTTGTTATTTGAGATGATTCCACATTATTTAAGTAGCAGAAAAAGATATAGCAATAAAATAGTAACTACTAGGGCAAAAGACATTTCATAGAAACATTCCTTATCCTCATGATGTTTATTTTGTCAGTACTTGCTTTTTGGCCAAGTTTATCACAAAAATGTCTACCTACATTTTATTCATACTTAATGTAGGAGATGATTCAATATGCAAAGCCATAATGTGTGACACCATAACGGTCACATATTCCTAACTTTAATTCCAAATCTGCTGTTGTACGTCGATTATGAGTATCACAGTAGAGAATATTTGAGTCCTGATTTTAAACTGTTAAACCATAAAAGCGTGAGAACTTCCCTCTATGAAAATATATGTAACTCTGGAAGATGTGAATATCCATTTTGAAAGCCAAGTGTTTTATTGACTCAGAGAATAATATAGCTCAACATGATTAATTCTCAAAGAGGTGAGAAATTCAGAGCTCATATTATAAATAAAAGTTATGGATGTAGAATATTTTAACACAGAATATTTGACATAAATGCACACTGATTTATTCCCTATTTATGTGTATTCAACTATTTTTATGATTCTACATATAAGCAAGATCATGCAATATTTTCCTTTATATCTGGCTTATCATTCTATAACATCATCATATTTTACAATATCACATTGTATACCTTAAATATATATAAATATATAAATTTTCAAATGATAAAATAATTTTAATGCAAAAAGATAAGTAGATAAATGTGAACTGAGTTAAAGGACATTTTACAAATTGTCGAATCCACTAAAATAATCCAACTCTTTCCTGCCCTTTAACTTTAATACTTGCCTCTTTTAACTGTTTGTTATGATTGTTTGTTATGGTAAAGAGGTTCTATGTTTTCTCTCATTTACTTATCCCAATAGTACTGTGAGGTAAACGTTGTGACATTCTACAAAGGTGATTGTGTCATTCTCAAGTTTACAGAGCAAGGGAGCAATAGAACTGGACTCAAAGCGAGGTTTTTGTGATGCCAAAGAACGGCCTTTACTTCACTGACATGTACCCTTTCAAAAGGCATGAAAGTTTAGGATCATAGTAATATACTCTGCTTGCTTCCAAGAGTTTTGAAATCTCAAAGAACTTTAAAAACAACTATCACACTTCCAGGAAGATGGCAGAGTGGAGAGAAGTAGAGTAAGAGCCTCTCCGAGATTTGTTGTCCAAACACTGGAATACAGCAATTTAGGGAAGAGAAGAAGGAGGGAAGCGTGTTCTCAGGACCCAGCAGGGAGCTGAAGCAAGAGTTGCAGCCCACGGGGAAAGCAAAAGGAGAGACCAGCCAAGAAGAACAAGGTGACAGACGAACGGTGGGTGCTTTCTCCCAAAGCTCCCGCTCGTGGCTCCGGCTCGCAGCTCCTGCTTGTGGCTCCTGCTTGTGGCTCTGGCTTGCATTCTCACAGCCTCAGCTCACAGCCCCCCAGGTCACAGCCCCGGGGCATGGCCTGGGCTCACAGCCTCAGGTCACAGCACTGTTCGGCTCATGGCAGCAGCTCGTGACTGGGGTCAATGCAGCGCAGGGCCCTGCGTGCCCCCCCACCCCTCCTCGGGCACACAGCCCAGAGGGCCCCAACTCATGGCCGCAGCTCTCAGTGCGAGTGACGCAGTTTGAGCCTGCAGATGCACGGTGACTACTGGAGACCCCAGAGACCTCCATGGAAAGAGACACAAATGGAGTGGAGCGATAGACACTAAAGACTGCAGTGGCTGGTAAGTTACCTGACTCATCTGCTCTCAGACGGCTCCCAGGAGAAGGTGGTGATTGGCTGATCGCCACTTTGGAAAGGGGCCGAGCTCAGAACTCAGAAAAGCTGCTAGCAGCCTTCGGTGCTGGGGCAAGGCGGGGCAAGGCGGGGCAAGGTGGGGCAAGGCAGAGCAGAGTTCAAACTCAAGTTGAAAGGAGGGAAAGGAGCCAAGTTCAAACTGGCAGGGAACTGAGTCCAAGCTGGTGGGAGACACACAGTGTGTCTCCAGCTGAACAAATTGGATTTCAACTCCACAGCCAGTGATCAGGCTGAACTTCAATAGAACGGGTGAAGCCTTGCTATTGAACCAAGCTGGGAACACTCGCTGCCCTGCCAAAATCTACTGCTGGGATTAATCAACAAGGACCTGGGTCTGTCTACTCTGTCTACCAGTGACAGTAGAGACACACCTGGAAATGGACATTTTATTTTATTTTATTTTTAAATATTTTTTCCCTCTCTGCTTTTCTTTTTCTTGTTTTTTTCTCTTTTTTTATTTTTATAGGAAAGTGACATTCTAGTTTTTTACCTTTTGTTTGTTTGTTTGTTTGTTTTGTTCTGTCCTTATTTTACTTCTTCCTTCTCTTCTTTCCTTCTGCTTCCTTTAACAGTTCCCCAAAGTTTGCATAATATTCCCCTGGCTTCCAACCTTGCTTCTCATCTCTTTCTCTATCCTTTCCTCCTAATTTCTTTTGACTTTTCTCCACTGAGAGTAAAATCGCCGTATTGAGGGCATATTTACTGGATACAAGTTTCTGGTTTATTGGGGATACTGCTATATAACCACAAATCTATCTCATAAGGTATAAGGTGGCAGAGCAATAGCTACTACAGTTTGTTATTTTCTAGACTGTGTCTGATGCTATTATTGTTGCTGATTGTACTACTTTAGCCAAGGTGACAGAATTGTTCTACTCAGTTCTTCCTTGCATGCCAAGACTAAGATTGGCAGAGGGTCACAAATAACACTATAGGTCACAGTCAAAGAACTAAGGGCTGGCCAAATAGACAGCAACTTCTCAGCCCCAACAAATTGAAGAGGCAAGATTTTGCAACAGACTCATAACACAAAAACCAGCTACACCTGTAAGACATCTCTGAGGAAGTAGTCACTTCCAAAAGGCTCTCAAAACAAAAAAAGCTACCTGCCATAGGCAATTCATAAGCATCAACCTAGGAACTAAATGAAAGAAGAAAAAATAGAAAATGAGAAGACACACAAATAAGATGCAATCCCATACCTCCAGCTCACAAAACGCAAACCCAGGGGGTAATGAAGTGGAACAATCTGAAAGCTTCCCACCTAGACTCTTGGAAGCAGTAACAGCAGAAGTAACAAAGTAGATGAGTGAGGCTCTAGAGAACATCAAAACATAAATCATTTCCAGAATGAAAGAAATGATCAGTGACTCTAGAGCAGATACAGATAAAAAAATAGAAGAGCTTAGAAAAAAGATGGAAACCATAAATGCTCAACACAGGAAAGAAATAAACACATGGTACTTTCTCCAAAATAGACCACACATTAGCTCATCGAACATGCTGAAGTAAATTCAAAGGAATTGAAATTATCCCATGCGTACTATCAGACCACAGTGCATTGAAACTGGAAATAAACAGCAAAAGGAACCACAAAAATTCCATAAGCACATGGAAATTAAATAGCACACTCTTGAACAATGAGTGGGTCAGAGAAGAAATTAAAGAAGAAATTAGACAGTTTCTGCAACTGAACAATAATGCCAATACAACCTCCTGAAATTTGTGGGACACCATGAAAGCAGTTCTATAAGGGAAATTTGTAGCATTGAACACCCATATCAAGAAAACAGAATGAGCTCAAATAAACAACCTAATGTTGAACCTCAAACTTCTAGAAAAAGAAGAGCAACTCAAGCCCGAAGCCCATACAAGGGAGAATATTATAAAGATTAGAGCTGAAATTAACACAATTGAAACTAAGAAAACAATAGAAAGAATAAATGAACCAAAGAGTTGGTTCTTTGAAAAATTAAATAAAATTGACAAACCCTTATCCAACTTTATAAAAAAAACGAAAGAAAAGACTCAAATTCATACAATTAGGAATTAAAAGGGTGAAATCACAACAGATCCTGCAGAAATCCAAAAGATCATCAATACCTACTTTGGGAACCTGAATTATAATAAGATCGAAAATACAGAAGAAATAGACAGATTCCTAGATACATATGAATTACCAAAACTGGATCAAGAAGATATAAATACTCTAAACAACCCAATATCAGCCACTGAAATTGAAGAAGTAATTAAGAACCTACCAACAAAGAAAAGCTGAGGTCCTGATGGATTCACTGCAGAACTCTACAAGAAATTTAGAGACGATTTGATGCCACTAAATCTGAAACTCTTTAACAAAATTGAAAGAGAAGCAATATTCCCAAATTCATTCCTGGAAGTAAGCATTACCCTGATAGCAAAGCCAGAGAAGGATTCAACAAAAAAAGAGAACTACAGGCCAATCTCATTAATGAACATAGATGCAAAAATCCTCAGTAAGATACTGGCAAACAGAATGCAACAAGTTATCAAGAAGATTATACACTATGACCAAGTAGGATTCATTCTAGGGCTGCAAGGATGGTTCAACATACGCAAATCAATAAATGTGATACACCATATTAACAGAGCCAAGGACAAAAACCACATGATCATCTCAATAGATGCAGAAAAGGCATTTAACAAAGTCTAACACCCATTCGTGATAAAAGCCCTGCAGAAAATTGGAATAGACGGTCTTTATCTCAATCTGATAAAAGCCATCTATAACAAACCAACAGCCAACATCATACTAAATAGTCAAAAACTAAAAGCTTTCACTCTAAAATCCAGAACAAGACAAGGATGTCCGCTCTCACCACTCCTATTCAATATAGTTCTGGAAACATTAGCCAGAGCAATTAGACAAGAGAAAGAAATAAAAGGAATAAGGATAGGAAAAGAAGAAATGAAATTATCATTATTTGCAGATGACATGATGCTCTATATAGAGGACCCCAAAAACTCCACCAAAAGACTCCTAGATTTAATAACCAAATTCAGTAGCATAGCTGGATACAAAGTCAACACTCAGAAATCAGTAGCATTCCTGTACACAAACAACAGACTCACCGAGAGAGAAATTAGGGAAACAACATCTTTCACAATAACATCCAAAAAAATGAAATACCTAGGAATCAATCTGACGAAGGAAGTAAAAGATCTACACAACGAAAATTATAGTACTTTGAAAAGGAAGCCTGAAGATGGTATCAGAAGATGGAAAGATATCCCTTGCTCCTGGGTAGGAAGAACCAATATAGTGAAGATGGCCATACTCCCAAAACTGCTATACAGATTTAATGCAATCCCAATTAAATTACCAATAGCATACCTCACAGAATTAGAGAAGACAATCCTAAATTCATTTGGAACCAAAAGAAACCTAGAATAGGAAAAGCAATTCTGGGCAACAAAAGCAAAGCAGGGGCCATCACAATCCCTGACCTAAAACTATACTACAAAGCTATTGTAATAAAAAAGCATGGTACTGGCACAAAAACAGACCCCAGGACCAATGGAATGGATTAGAAGATGAAGAAACAGGTCCAAACACTCTCAGTCACCTTATCTTTGACAAAAGGGCCAAACAACCTCACTGGAAGAAAGATAGCCTCTTTAATAAATGGTGCTGGAAAAACTAGCTCTCCACATGCCGAAGGTTAAAACTAGACCCATATCTTTCCCCATGCACTAAGCTAAAACCAAAGTAGATCAAAGATCTAAATATTAAAACAGAAACACTAAATCTATTGGAAGATAGAATAGGTTGAACTCTTGAAGACATAGGTATAGGCAAAGATTTTATGAACAAAGCCCCAGTTGCCCAGGATATCACAAAGAATCAATAACTGGGACCTGATCTCATTAAAAAGCTTTTGCACAGCAAAAGAAACTACCAACAGAGCGAAGAGACAACCCACAGAGTGGGAAAAATTTTTGCCAGCTATTCCTCTGACAAAGGACTAACATCTCGAATACATAAAGAACTCAAAAAAATCAGACCCCCCAAATTTAAAGACCCAATCCAAAAGTGGGCAGCAGAAATGAATAGACACTTCTCAGATGAAGAAGTAGAAACAGCAAATAGACATGTGAAAAAATGTTCAGCATCACTGATCATTCGAGAGATGCAAATTAAAACAACCCTGAGATTCCACCTCACTCCAGAAAGAATGGCTACTATCAACAAATCAACCAATAACAAATGCTGGAGGGGCTGTGGAGAAAAAGGAATCCTTCTCCACTGTTGGTGAGAATGTAGACTGGTGCAACTGCTATAGAAATCAGTGTGGAGATTCCTCAGGGAACTAGGACTGGAGATTCCATTTGACCCAGCTATTCCCCTTCTTGGTATCCTCCCGAAAGAATTAAAAGCATCATACCGCAGTGATGTACGTACATCTATGTTTATAGCAGCACTGTTTGTAATAGCTAAATCTTGGAAACAGCCCAAATGCCCATCAACAGCGGAATGGATAAAGAAAATGTGTGTTTTTTTTAATACAATGGAGTACTACTCTGCCATAAAGAATGATGAGCTTGAGATATTCCTAGGTAAATGGATGCATCCTGAGACCATACTCCCAAGTGAAATAAATCATATATGTTTAAATACTGCATAGTTTCTCTGTGTAGTTTCTCTGAAGTGTAAATAAAGACTAAAATGTATTATATTGGGAAAGGGAAGGAAATGCCCAAGTGGGAAAAGGAACAAGGGAGGGGGAAAGGAACGAAGGGACAAAAGAAATAAGAAATGGAAGGAAAAAATGGAAAAGAGCTTATATACCATTAAAATAAAAAAAATAAGTATCACTTCCTTTTCAAGTAGACAAATGATGTGGAGAAAGGTTAATTCACATTGTCAAACAAACAAAAACAAATCAGGATGGAGTCAGGTAGTGAACCTAAGTGACTGCCACAACAAAAGGGTTAGTTAGCAGCACATCTGAATGCTCTTTAAAATCTCCTTTGGAAAAGTTCCTCTGGTGCTATTGAATCCTATATGTCCTTTATAAGGCGGCAGATGTTATCTTCATGGAACATCAAGCACTAAATTGCAAATTATTAAGTGTAATTAAGTATCCTCTAAAGTAACACAGTCTGACACTTCCCAAACTTGTCCTACCCTAACTCTCTCAGTCTCCTAACTTAGTAAAAATTTTAGAATTCTCTACACAAGCAAGAAGTCTATAATGAAGTTTCCCACATCTACACTAAGAGGACTTCATTTTCTTTCAAAAGCACACATCATCTCAGTGAGCCAAAGAAAGAAAAGTCTTTTATAACCTTTAACCAGGAGAGAGTTGAAAACAAAATAACTGAAAGTCAAGTAAGAAAAATGTCACTAAAATATGTTGTCCTCATATATTTTGGCAATTATTAGCAGTGTTTGCAAATATTCCAGTACTCTCCACCTGTTAGGTAAATGCCAAATTATACTTACTTGAGTATAAATTATAAATTATACTTTTAAATGAGTTATGGCCCTATGACTTACTTTGGCCAACAAAATGCGAGTGGAAGTAAGGTAAAGTAGAAGTGTGTGTGCGTGTGTGTGTGTGTGTGTGTGTGTGTGTGTGTGACTTCTAGGTGGAAGCTTTGAGAATTGATGCACAATTTATTCACTATGTTCTTCCCTTCTTGCCATAGTGACCCCGGAAGCACATCACCCTGAGACCTTGAGTGACTATAAGGGGAGGAAGCCCCTGCCAAGCTATAATTTGGATGTAGTGTGAGTGAAAAGCAAACGTCTGATGTGTTAGGCCACTGAGATTTGTTTTTGTTTTATCACAGAATGATCTAGCTTGTCCTGATGAATTTGTTTATTCATTCGTCAAGATGTTTCAATAGCTTTATGGAGGGGTTGACCTTAGAAAGGAGATGTGCCTGTTCTTCTAGACAAAGAGAAAAGATGGATGAAGATCTGGATAAGTTTGGAAATGGAAAGAAGAAAATAGTTGGAGAAATCTCTATCTTGTAATTTTTATTTGCTTAACAGTCCTGGAGATCTGATGGTGGCATGCCTGCTCCTCCTGAGGGCAAAACACTGTGTGTGTGTGTGTGTGTATGTGTGTGTGTGTGTGTGTACGCACGCTTCAGGGAAGCCCAGAGTTCCTTGGGTATGGATATGGCTCTGGCCTTCAAGCAGCTCATACCCGAAAAGGAGTGACAACACAGGCACACAAAAAGCTATGCTATAAGGCTGAATGTGATAATCGGCATAAAAGAGGTGGTTTGTAGTGCGCAGAGAGGTCAGAAGAAGTGGAATCACAGAATACTGTGTGAAGGAAGCAGCTCTTTGCCAGAACTAGAAAGCATTATTTGAAAATACACAAACAGGGAAAGACATTTTAACATACAAAAACAGCACAACTAAAATCAGCAGTTTGGGCTCTGAGGTATGTATGGGGAATAGCAGGTGGATTCGCTGGCATAGGAGAGGCATGGCAGGAAAGGAGCTTTGTTCCTTTTGATTATGGAAGTCTCTCAATTCCAGGGTAAAAGGTTTGGGTTTTACTCTGCCATTAGTGGTGATCCATAGCAGGCAACTGAGCAAGGGGTCCTGCGATCACAATTGTAAATTCAGTATTGTACCTAACACCTTCTCCAATACAAGGCATTTAGATAACTAATATTATAATAACAAGTTCAAGAATAGTATTAACCAAGTTACACACCCAATTGTAAAATAATACTCCCCGAAAGACACAAATGTTCAAAATCAGTATTTCCCAAATTTGCTGGGCCCTAAAAAGAACTTAGTATGCTGTATTAAAAAAAAAAAAAAAAAAAAAAAAAAAAACAGTGATTCCTGCACACCCCCCTCCCCAGGCTTTTGTATTTGCAGCAATCTGGGTGACTGTTGTGATCAGGCAAGCTGAGGAAACACTGGTTTAGCAGAACACAGAGACTACAGGCAAGATTGCGTAAGAATCAAACATTTACATTCATGCATCTATTCTTTTATTTCAAAATAAAGCCATTAATCGAGTGCCTGGCATGACTGGCCTGGGGCTAGGAACTGCAGACCGAGAGTGAGCAAGACAAAGGCCCTGCTCTCCAAGCTTACATCCCAAGACAAAGTGAAAATAAGAATTATACAATCAATCCTTTACAATTAAGGGGAATGCTACAGAGAAGTTTAGTATGCTGTGAAGGTGCATAATGGGAAGAGCTGACTTCCTTAAGGTTGCCTGAAGGTTATCTGAAGAAGTAAAATTTAAACTAGTATTTGCATTATAAATAGGCATTAGTTCAATAAAGAAAAGGAAAAGATAATTCCAGGCAAAGGGAAGATCACTGGCATCTGCTTGGACTGAAAGAGTCCAGAAGAATCTTAAAGAATTCCATTGAAACTTGGCTACAGAAAAAGAGTTAAACAGTCAACATGAGCTATCGCCCACACTGGTGACACACTGATATATGCCCAGTCTAAGTATGTGCCAACAAGACAGGACTCAGACCTTGGCATGAGTCCCAGATTAGACTTCCGAACTCCCCCAGCCTTGTGACCTTTCCCATGAAACCGATATGCTTCAATATCAAGAGAACAATATTCTATTATCTGGCTCACATTTCTCACTTGAACCTTTTAAAGCAGTGTAGCACAGTGGGAAAGTATGTGGGTGTAAAGCCAACGGACAAATTAAATCCGGTTCTACCACTCACTAACTATATGGTCATAGGAAAGTCACTTAAGAGTTTTGAGCTTTAGTTTTTCTGTTAAGTGTGATTATAATAATATATATTTTACAGGATGGTCAGAGGATTCACTGAGATGAGGCATGTACAGTACTATAGGTAAGAGCTGAAATCTGCATGATTCTGTTTGAATCCAGATTCTAGCACTTACCTCATGACTGACCTTGGGGTAGGTCGATTTACATTTCTGAACTTTAATCTCCTCATCTGCAAAATGATAATGATAAAATATACAATGAAGAGATGTTACAAGAAACGGAGATAATATGTGAACACTGCCTCACACAGCACCCAACAGAGAGAAACAGGTGAGACATGAGGGAGTCATGCTTCTCAAACTATGTACAGGGAAAGACTTTTTATCCCAATAAACCATGGGCCTATCATTTTGTAAAGTACAAAAATCACACTTTTGGATTTCATTTCAATGTCAGCGGGCCTTAAAAGTGCATGAATACTTACAATCTGCAAGTAGCAATTGTGGACAGATACCAGAACAAGACCCAGACCCAGTCCGTGGAAAACATATTGAACAGAATGGGCCTAAAGATGATCTCAAGAGACACTGTCAAGTCGGGCCTACCATGGTGGGCACTCCATAAAAATTTAATGGATGAAAAATGCTCCCAAGTGTTAGGAGATCCAGACTATTTTTGTCCCACAGAATGCTTGAAGGTTTTGGCTCTGTGGGACAAAAACAATGTGTTGGGGGAGAAGGGAAAAATAAGTAAGTGAAAGAAGTGTCTACGAGGTATACTTTGCCCGAAAGTGTCTGAATGACTATGTGCTACACATTAGGAAGATATGACCAAACATGCATGTGGACATGTAAAGGCAAGCAGGTGTATCTTAGGCCAGCAAATGTGGTGTGTGGGCAACAAACGTAGCCAACCCAGAATGGCATCTGCACGTATTTGTACATAAATGCATACACAGGTGCTAAATTGGAAGTTCAGATTTAAATGTTCCCTTTTTGCCTTTTCATTGAGAAGTTCACAGGAACAGTCTATTCTACAACAAAGAATTGGAATCTCACACACTACCTAGAACTGGGCCTTGCACATAGGAGCTATGGTCAACAGATATGGTCAATATTTAAATTTTTTTTAAAAATGTATTACATTGTAAATAAGGAGGAAAGAGGTGGTGAAGGGAGGGAAGGAGAACGGGGAAAAAAAGAAGCAACAAGAGATATCATATACAGGTTCAAATCCCCTATGATGAGTGTTATCACTATGTACATCTAAAATGTACCATTAAAATAGTTGTTTTTAAAAAAAAGTATTACAGTAAAAGACACATTGTAATTAATCTCCCTCAAAATACTCCCCCCCACTACTTATACCGGAAGTGCTCTTCCATGAGTATCTTTATTTGCACTGTCATGGCTGCCTGGATGTCTTGAATCGATTCAAATAATTACCTTCCATGGTCATTTACACTGTGGAGAAGAGCCAGAAGTCACATCCTGTCAGATCTGGTGAAAAAGGTGGGTGAGGACATACCATAATATTCTGATGAATCTGCCTTTCTGTTGGATGGCACTTGGCAGCAGCTTTCACCATATTTTTGATCACATCCCATAAATACACTCATGAAAGAGGCCTTCCAGAACTGTTTCAGAAAGTGGTAGGAATGATGGTTAAGTGTGTTCTAAGCGAGTGGGAGTATTTTGAGGGGAATAAATGTCAACGTGTTTTGTACTGTAATAAGTTTCTTAATTTAAACAGTCACTGTGTATTTTGATCATCCCTTGTACTAGTAGCAACTTGAAATATATTTTTGAGAGAACAAAGCCATGAAAAACATTTGGAACAATGCCTGAACATGTTGCACAATATTAATCAATGTTAGCCATTTTTGTGATTATCATAATGTCTTGCATGTAGTAAAAGCTAAACAAATGATAGTTGAATCAAAATTCTAAATTCATGGTTGCCTGTGTGTAATGATTTTATTTGCCATTATAGGGAGGGCTCCCCTGTTATTTTTCTCTTAAAGTATATTACTGAGTGTAACTATATAAAATAAAATACACACATTTTAAGTGATCTGCTTTCTGTTAGCTTTACTTGTTCTCAAATTCCATATAAAGTTCATATATACTGTTCTGAGTCTGGTTTGTGTCACCCAGTAAAATCTTTTTAGATATTTTTGTTATATGTAGCTGTGCTTCATTCCTAGTTTTCCCCATTGTATGAATATACAACAATTTCTTTACACATTCACCTACTGATGGACATTTTGGCTGTTTCCAGTTTGGCTCTATTACAATAAAGCTACAGTAACATCCATGTATAAGTTTTAGCATAGGCACATACTTTTATTCCTCTAGGGTGAAATCTAGAAGTGCAATGACTGGACCATATGCTAAATGTGCAGTTAACTTTAACAGAAACTGCCAAATACATCTCCAAATATTTGCAGAAAATAACATCACAGATCATTTCTGATTTTAGTCATGATCGAGTAAATGGCACCATCTCGCCTACACATAATAAACAATAAATCGGACAAAATAAATAAAAACTACTGTTTGGGGATATTGAACATCAAGCAGTAAATGGTGTCCTTTGAGGAATAAATCACTTTAGCCCTATAATTTCTCTGGCATGGCACATAGTAGCTCTTGGGAAAATATATCTAGAACACATTACATGTTAATGATCAACGAGTACTATAACAAATGTGCCTTACACATAAACATATGTTCAAAAAATGATACCTGAATCTAAACCAAATTAAGCAGTTTCCTGTATAGGCTGACTTTTTCTTACTACTTTAGTATCTTCTTAAAATTTGCATTTTGAACACAGCCAAATTTACATAAAACTGACAAGAAAAGGCTGCAAAAAATGTATATATATGCTTTTCCCAGAGACCCCATTCAAGTTTCACCAATTGTCTCAGTAATGTCTTTTATAAGAAAAAGATCCAATCCTGAAGTATAGGTCATGCCTTGTGATATGTCCTTTCCATCTTTTTTAGTCTGGAATAGATTCTAGGTCTTTCCCTGATTTTCATGTCCTTGACTTCTTAAACCATTACAAAAATTTACTGTGCAGAATGCCTTTCATTATGAGTTCTACTCAGGTTTCCTGAAGATTAGGCCCAAGCTATGTGTTTTTGATGGAGCTTTCATAAGAATGGTGCAATGTCCTCAGTCAGTTTCCTAAGACATTATTAAGTTTGGTCACTTCACTACTATATTGTCTACTCTGCTTTCCCACTGTGAAGTAACTTTGCTTTCTTAATAAGGAATAAGTATGGGGGTGGAGTTATTTTGACACTATATAAAATCCCATCCTTCATTCCATTTCACCCACGAGTTTTAGCACCTGTTACTGTTTTCATCCTGAATTAGTTATTTCTATGATGGTTGTCAAATGGCCATTCTATAATTTGATGTTTTTAAATATTTATTAGTTGATTTTCTACTGTAAGAAAGAATTTCTTTCCTCCACTTATTTATTCTTTATTTACATCTGAAAGGGTTCACTGGCTATTGTGTGTACTGGATTATAATCTGCTGATACATGTTGTCTTGGATCCTGCGAGTGTGAACCTCGGTAAGATAGATTTTGTATGCACTTGACATACCTCATTGCACTAGTCAGGATTCCCCAGAGAAAGAGAACCAATAGGAATAATGCACACAGAAAGAAATGAGAAAGGAGAGAGGGCGAGAGGGGAGAGGGAGGGAGGGGAGAGGGAGAGGGGAGAGAGAAACAGATAAAGAATTGGTTCACGTGGCTGTGGAAGCTGAGAAGTCCTTTCATCTGCCCTCTATAAGAAGGAGACCAAGGAGAGCCAGTGATGTACTTTCAAAGGTGTAAGAGCACTTAGCACAAGAAAAGACTGATGTCTCAGCTTGTTCTAATTAGACCTCTGAATGGGTCAAATGAGACCCACCTATATTGGTAGTTAAGTCTACTGTACTCAATCTACTGATTCAAATATTAATCTGATCCAGAAATGTCCTCTCAAAAGCATCGAGAATGATGTTTAACTTAATCTATGGATACCCCATGGTGCAGTCAATTTGTTACATAATATTAACCATCGTACCCATCATTTCTAGAGCACATTCTTATTCCTTCCTTAGTTTGCAAACTAGAAAAGAGTTCCAGGTTCAGCCAATTCTTTTCCTACTCTAATCCTAGTTGCAACCATTTCTCCAAGAAGTTCTTTTATTGGACAGTGGCTGGCATTTATAAACCAAGATCTAGGCACTAAGTATGTTTATTTTTACCAGGTTATAACTGCTCCCGGGGTTGCTCAATGAACTGAGTTAGGAAATACACATCTGTATTTGTATGTTTATATTTGCGTGTGTGTATATACATATTTATTTTGGGACATATATCACAAATTTACCACAGTATCTTTCATTTCCAATCAATACTTCTGGGTCCGGTTTAGTTTTACCCTATTACATGTATATAATTGCTTATCTATAGTAAAAAGCTGGTTCTCATTATCTTCAAAATATGTTCTTATTTTCTCAAAGTACTTCTTCCTCAATGTATTTATTCATTTGTTAGCTCTCTCCATAACCATCCAATTTATCCATCCCTGACTCTTACTTAGCCACTGAGGAGCTCTGACACCTTCGGTGAACAGCCTGTGCTACTACTGGAATGCCTTCCTACCACATTCAAGTCTGATCACATGCATCTATCCATCATCTATCTATCTATCTATCTATCTATCTATCTATCTATCTATCTATCTATATCTACCTATCTATCTATCTTGTAGTTAAAAACACACATAACAGTAAATTTACCATCTTCCATTTTTAAGCTTACATTTCAGTAGTGTTAAGTATATTCAAATTATTTTCAAACACATCTGGAACTTTTTCATCTTAGCAATTTGAAACACTATACCTATTTAAAAAGTGATTCTTCTTCCTCCTTTCTATCCTTTGGCAAGCAGATTTGAGTTTCTTCTACCTCTTAGCTGTTGTGAATAATTCTGTATTAAATTTGTGTGTATAAAGGTCTTCTAAAAATTCTGCTTTAAAAAAATTGGATGAATATACAGAAATGAGATTACTGGATCAAATGGTAAGTCTAAATTTCCTTTAGAAAGCTACATATTGTTTTTTCATAATGGCTACACTATTTTATATTCCCATCAACAATGCAAAATGGTTTCAATTTCTCTACATACTCTCAAATACTTTTTTTATTAGTACATGTTTGCAGTACATAATGATTGCATCTCTCATGGAGAGTTGGTACATGTACATAACACATCTTAATTCATTTTTCATCCCTTTCCCTGCCCCTCTCATTCCCTCCTTCCATCCACTTCACTTTTGCAAAAGATCTATCTCTCTATTTCCTACTGTTTTTCTTTTGCTCTTTATTTTTATTGTGGGTTTCTCATATAAAAGAAACAAGGTGATATTTAACTTTGTATATCTGGTTTATTTTACTTAACATTATGGTCTCAAGGTGGATCCCTTTTTGTGAAAATGACTCAAATTTACCTTTCTTTATGGCACAGTAGTACTTCACTGTGTATAAATACCACACTTCCTTTATTCATTCACTTGTTTATGGACAACCATTTCCAAGATTTAGCTGTTATGCATTGTGCTTCTGTAACATGGGTATGAATGTATCACTGTAATACGGTATCTTTGAATCTTTGGATAAGATTCCTAGAAGGGGAATAGTTGGGTCAAATGGAAATTCTACTTTTAGTATTTTGAGGAATCTCTATATTGATTTTTATAATAGTCATATTAGTTAATATCCCTGCTAACAATGTAGAAGGGTTCATTTTTCCCCCGTAGTCTCACCAGCATTTGTTACTATTTGATTTCTTGGTGATATCCATTCTTTCTGAAGTAAGATGGAAGATGGAATCTCAGTACTGTTCTACTTTGCATTTCTCTAATGGCCAGAGACATTGCACATATTTTTGTTTATTTATTGGCCATTCATACTACTTCTGAGAAGTTTCTCTTCACTTCAGTTGCCCATTTTTTATTGGGTCTTTTATCTTGGGGGTCTTATTTTTTTTAGTTCTCTATATTTTCTAGATATGACTTCTCTATTCAAAGTGTAGCTGGCTAAACTTTTTTTCCCACTCTGTAGGTTGTCTCTCCATTCCGTTGGTATTTCCTTTGCTGTGTAGAAGCATTGTAATTCGATGTGATCCCATTCATTGATTCTTGATGTTATTTCTTGTGCAAATGCGATTATGTACAGAAAGCCTCAAGAGTTTTGCCTACCTCATCTTCCAGCAGATGAAATGTTTCTGTTTGAACATTGATCCATTAGCTTTCCCTGTGAAATAAGGAACAAGACAAGGATGTCCACTATCAACACTTGAAACTTTAGCCAGAGAAATCAGGCAAGAGAAAGAAATTAAAGAGATATGCATAGGAAAGAAAGAAATCAATTTATCATTATTTGCAGATGACATGAAGGCCCAAAAAATTGCACCAAAAAACTCCTAGAATCAATAACAAATTCAGTAGGGTAGCAGGATACAAATCTACAAACATAAATTAATAGCATTTCTGTACACCAATAATGAACTCACCACTAAAACAATTTGGCAAACAATACCATTTACAATAGCACCAAGAAAAGTTAAATACTTAGGCCTTAACCTAAGGAAGTGAAAGACATCTGCAATGAAAACTACAGTATCTGAAAAAGGAGATCAAAGTGGACAGCAGAAAATGGAAAGATATTCCCTATTCCTTCCAAAAGTGATGCACAGATTTAACACAATCCCAATCAAAATAGTAATAGCGTTCCTCACAGAACTCAAGAAAATGACCCTAAAACTTATATGGAACCAGGAGAAATCCAGAACAGCAAAAGCAATCCTAGGAAACAAGAGCAAAGCAGGAGGCATCACAATTCCAGACTTCATTTTATATCACAATCCTACAGTGATTAAAAAAAAAATGGAACTGGCACAAAAACAAACATGTGGATCAACGGAACAGAACAGATGCAGAAACAACCCGCAGACACATTCAGCCATCTGATCTTCGACAAAGGGGCCAAAAACATATGCCGAAAGAAAAATGGCCTCTTTAACAGCTTGTACTAGGAAAACTGGCTATCCACATGCAGAAGATCCAATCTAGATCCACATTCCTCACTACGTTCTAAACTAAAATTGCCAATACCTCATATTTTCTGTTCTCTGGATAGTGGCAATTATAGTGGATATGAGGTAATAACTCATTCTGGTTTCAATTTGTATTTTTCTTATGACTACTTATGTTAAGCATACTTTCACATCGTTATCAGACATTTGTATATCTTCCTTAGGGAGCTACCTATTCTATTGCTCAGTTTTAATCGGGTTATTTATTTTTTGTTGATAAGGTGTACGAATTTCTTGCATGTTCTTATTATGATACCCTTATAAGATATACGGCTGGAAAATACTTTTTCCCATTTCGAAGGTCGCCTGTGCATGATGTTCACTGTTTCCTCTGCTGCCCAGTTTTTAGTATGACTAGTCCCATTTGTTTATTTTTGCTTTCATTGCCTGTAATTCTGGTGTTATGGCTAAGAAATCAATGCCAAATACAATGTCCTGAAGTATTTCCCTAAATTTTTAATTAAGTGCTTAAACTGATACGTAAAATCATTAAAATTGCTCATGTTAATGGGGTACCATGTGATGTTTCAATGCACATGTACATCGTGTAATATTTAAATCAGACTCAATATACCTGTCTCCTCAAAATTGTATCATTTGCATGTGGTGAAAACACTTAAAATCTTTTCTTTTAGCCTCTTAAAATATGAAGCACATAATTGTTACCTATTATCATGCTAGTGTTCAATAACACACCTGAACGTCATACTTCTAACTTTTGTCACGGGAGTTTTAGTCTTAGGTCTTACATTTATATTTTTAATCCAATTTAATTGCTAATTATTAAAGATCATGTAAGCTAGGATCGAACTTCATTTTTGCATGTGAATATCTGGCTGTCCTAATGCCACCTGTTGAATAGGCTATCATTTCCTCATTTATAGTCTTGGTACTCTTGTGGAAGATCATTTGGGCATAAATGTAAGGGCCAGTTTCTGGGTTCTTCATTCTATTCCATGACTTTTTATAACAGTATGACTTTTTATAACAGGACAAAAAGCCTTGATTACTGTGGCTTTGTAGTATGTTTTCAAATTAGAAAGTGTGGGCCTTCGGTGATTTTTTTCAAAATTGTTTTGTCTATTTTGAGTCTCTTAAGATTCCATATGAATTTCAGGACTTTTTATATTTCTGTAAAAAAATTCCACTAAAATTTTATTAGAGAATGCACAGAATCTGTTGATCACTTTGAGTAGTATGGATATTTGAGCAATATTAACTCTTTAATATTAACTTTTAATTCATGAGTATGGAAGATCTCTATTTATTTGAATCATTTCATTTCTTTAACAATGTTTACTAGTTTTAAGTGTTTAAGTCTTTTACTTTTTGTTTAAATTTATTCCTAAATATGTTATTCTTTTTGATGCTATTACAAATGCAATTTTTTTTATTTCCTTTTCAGATTGGTCACTGATAGTATACAGAGATGTAACTGATTTTTGTGTGTTGATTTTTTATCCTCTAACTTTGTGAAAATCATTTGCCTCCTTGGTTTTTGATAAAGAAGGAAAGAAATGAAGAGAAAAAAGAAGAAAGGAGAGGAATTAGAGAAATGTAATTTTAAGGTTATAAGAAAGAATCATAGAGTACAGTTAATAGTGAAGTCACATTTTAAGACTAAAGTCACAATATATGTATAAGTCTGATTCAAAAGTCAAGTAGAATCAAAATTACATTTTCATAACTTTAAAATGATGTGTTCTCAGAGACCTATGTATCATCTCTCAGTAAGTCCAGCACAGCAAGTTGGTTTTTCACCCTGTTTCAGAACATGGCAGTTTTTCATTAGTTGTATATCAGATCAGTTTGCATATTATCTAAAAATCAATAATCTTGGCCATATCTTGAATCCATGTGAAGCAAGTAGTAGCGAGACCAACTTAAAGGGTCTAGAATCTCAGTTCACATTCATGTCTGGATATAATTTTATTAAATACAATTATTCAAAACATTAAAATGTTTCTTTATCAATACCTAGTCTCCTCACGGGTAGTTACTGTTCATTGAGGTAATTACTCATTTAGTAACCAAACATTTACTGAGCCCCTACTATGTGCTAGGAAATATTCTAGATACAGAGGATACAAACATAAATAAAACAGACAAAAGTCCTAATCCTCATGCAGCTTTCACTCCAGTAGGAAAGACACACAATAAACAAACAAATTTATAGTGTGGGAGATGGCAAAAAACACTGTGAAGAGAACTAACAGAGATGACATTATAGAATGACTGATCAGCTATTTTAAGTTAGTTGCTTACAGATAGTATCTCTGAGGTGTCATGCAAGCTGAAATCTAAAAGACAAAATAATACCAATCACTTCAAAGCCATAGTGAAGAATATTACAAGAAGACGGACCAGCTAGTGTAACTCCAATGCGGTGAGAAGTCTGGTGTGTTCCAGGAAAGAGGAGACCAGGGCGGAGGAGAGAACAGTATGACATAGTGGAGATGGGATGGGGAACTGGGAATACAAGGACACAGAACAGCTGAGAAAGGAATGAAGAAAGGGTACTTTTAAAGGGGGCCCGTTGGACAAGATGCCCACTGTGCCCACTTGCCATCATTTTACCAAGAGCCTGAGGCATGTGTTCTAGCAGTGGTTCCTAAACTTTAGCAGATTTCAGAACCCCCTGAAGGGCTTGTTAAAACACAGATGCTGAATCTCAATCCCCAGAGTTTCAGATTCAGTATGTCTGGGGTAAGGTCTGAGAATTTGCATTTCTAACAAGCTCCCAAATGGTGCTGATGCCGCTGGTCCAGGAACCAGACTGAGAACCACTGTGCCAATATTTTACTTTTCTGAAATATACAGACATCTGGGGGAGTCTTCAAACTCACAGTGCAACCTGATAAAAATGAATTGTATGGCTCCTTGCATAAAGGATATTCAGTACTATTTTAGATAATATTTGTGACTATATTTCAGTAAAAGAACATGATACTTTTTCATATGGATTTTTCCTAGCTAGGTGTCTATGAAAGCATATTAAATCATTTTTATGAGATAATAGAGTCCAGGCAGAATTTTTTGATTATCTAACATGTATGTTAAATAATCTATAGGACACATTTCCTAAAAGTCAATATCCCTTAAGTATTTCCTGGAAAATTTCATTGCTATGCTAAAATAAATAAGCATATGTAATGAATAATGATGTAAAATTTGCATACATTTAAAAAATAAAATAGGAGACTTTTCATAACTGCTTAAGGCTCAGGCCCATCCCTCCTTCTATAGTTAGGGTAATTTGAGTGAAGGAAGTTTGAAAGGCACTCTTCTTAGGCAGCAGGCAATGGTAAATACATTTTTAAAGTTCCATGGAAGGACCAATTTTGGAAGATGGATGATTTTGAGCTGGGCGAGTGGCTATGAACAGTAGTTGAGTAAATTCACTCAACTGTGTAGTGAACGACTTGTCCAGGCTGTCTTGGTTTCCATTAATTCATAGCAGTGATTTTATTTTTTATTTATTTATTTTTTTATTTTTTAACCAAGAACATGTATTGGTACAATGTACATATAATTGTTATATTCATCACATTTATTTTGTACCTGTACATGGTGTATCTTGGTTTTCCCCCCTCTTCCCCACCCCTCCCTTCTCTTCCCTTCCCTATTTATAGCAGGTACATTCACATTTCTCCATGACTTCCCTTTCCTTTTTCTATCCCTCTTTTCCCTTCCCGCTTCTCCCCCTCTCTCCTTTCAATGCTCCTCTCCTTGGAATATTATCTTCCTTTTAGATTATATCTATTACACCTCTTCATCCTTTTTTTTGCATCCATGGTTTCTCATATCAGACAAACAATTTGATGTGTACTCATAAGTGTCTGGTTTATTTCATAGCAGTGATTTTAAAAGCATCCCAGTTTCCACTTTCTATCAGTTGTCCCACCACTTGGGCTATATGATCCAGCAGATTCAACAGTGCCTCAAATGTCAGAGGCAGATGATGATGGTGTCCTGAGCCTTAGACAGGCCTTTATAGGTGAATCACAATGAAGGCCCTCAGGATTTTGGAGCAAATCCCTGACATCCTCTACGGATAACTGATTTCCTTTTGAGAAATCACTCTTGGCCTGCTTCTGGGCCCTGGTAGAGACTGACTTTTTAAGCATGGGCTACCAGGTCACCATACAAATCGATCTGCCTATCATGAACTGAAACTAATCTGACCCACAATACCAGAAATCCAGAGTACACACTAGGATTCTGTACTCAAACGAAAGTGACACGTATGAAACCAGCACCAACTACTTCCTGGGGTACAAATATATTACACGAAGAAGTTGTCCAAATGCCCACGATCCCTACTCCTGTTACGTGCTGCTCTTTCCGCCTCCACCTGTAGCCTTATGGGGAGATCACTGTGATCACACAAGAGAGGAAGAAAAGATTGGCCCTGATTTACAGATAATTCTGCACAGTATGTAGACATCACCCCAGTTTGGCCAGACGCAACCTTACAGCCCTTCCCTGGGACATCCTTGAAGGATGATGGGAAGGGACATCCTTCCAGCAGGCACAATTTAGAACAGTCTATCGAGTTGTTCACTTTTCTTCTGATTAGCATGGTTAGAAAATTGGAAACAAGATAATTTGATGGAATAGGTGTGTGAATAGGCCTCTCTGAACAGACAAAAAAAAAAAAGATATTAAGATATTTGTGTGCCTTGTGTAAGCTCAATAAAGACTGATCTTAGCAGAGGAGGATTTGAGCAATCAAGTGGATAGGCTGACTCATTCTGTGGATAGCAGTCAACCTCTGTCCTCAGCCACCCTGTCTTCACCCAGTGAGCCCATGAACAAAGTGGCCACGGTGGCAGGGATGGAGGTTATGCATGGACACAGCATGACTTCCACTCTCCGGGGCCAAACTTACCACGGCCGATTCTAAGGGCCCAGTCTGTCAGCAACAGTGACTAGTGCCGTGTCCTTGATAGGGCATCAGTTACCATGGTGATGATCAGCTACCTGGTGAAAAGTTGATGGCGCTGGACTGCAAGCCCATCATGGAAGGGCTGGAATTTTGTTATAACTGAAATAAACCCTTAGTCCAGATACGGATTTGCTGAACACAATTCTTCGATTGTATTCAACAACTGTGTTCTTTCCTGAACACAATTCCTCAGCCAAACCTGGTCTTACAGAATGTCTTAGTCACCGTCACAATATTCTACATAGCACTGTTCCTCATCAAAGAACTCACTTCATGGCAAACAAAGTGTGGCAAGTGGCCCAGACACATGAGATTCACTGATGGTCTGAACATGCAGCCCACCATCCTGAAGCAACTGATTTGAAAGAATGGTAGAATGGCCTTTTGCAGATACCGTTACAGAAACAGCTATGTAACACTATTTTATGGGGTAGGTCAACATTCTCCAGAACACTCAATTGCATACTTAAAAATTGGTTAAGAAGATAGGGCTCATGTTCTGTGCTGGTCACTATAATTTATTTTTTTTTTATTTTAAACCAAGAGCATGTATTGGTACATTCTACATACATTGATCACATTCACTACATTTATTCTGTGCCTATACATGGTACATCTTGGTTCTCCCCCTCTCCTCTGCCCCTCCCCTCTCCTCCCTCCCCCCCATTTATATCAGGTTCATTCATCATTTTCCATATTTTCCCTTTCCCCTCTCTTTCCCCTGTTGCCTTTCTGCTTTTCCCCTTCTTTCTTTCTAGCACTCCTCTCCTCTGCACACCATCCTCCCTTTATATAATATCTATTACACCTCT